>LTAE01000043.1:10982-30371 GCA_001647135.1 Pontederia paniculata
TTATTTTTAAAGTTGTTGACTTATTAATTTTAACCAACTATATTACTCTTTTATCCATATCTTTTAATATTGTTATCATATAACTTTAAGGGTATATTAGTCAATATTTATTTTAACAAACATTATAACTGCTTATTGATATTATCAACACTTTTATCCAAACATGTAACTACTTATATTTTAAAATAAATATCAGCACTTAAATTGCTTATCAGCATTAGTGCTTATCAAATATTTTTTATCAGCTAAGCCAAACATGCCCTTACACATGGCTTTCAAGTAAACACGCCTGCTAAGAGGACATTAAATAACATTTAAGAAGTAACACAGAGAAAATAAAAAAAAATAAAAAAATAGATTAACAAAGAAGTCGGCATAAGTAGGGTCATGCTATCGATTGTATGAAGTGGGCTATGCAAGTGGCGCGTATTGATGGTCCCTTTCATGGTGCGGAAATTGGGCAGTGTGCATGGTATCCGATTCTAGTTTTAACAAAGTCGTCAATCACGAAAAAAATGTCACCTGTACTAATTATCTTTTGAACATAAATAGGTTTTTTTTTCTGCTGGAATGATTGCGAACATATTATTAATTATTATTATTCTACTAAAATGGTCGTAGCTTTCATTATCTTACCGCAACTTATTTTGATTTTTAACTTTATTTCTAACAAACAAATGTTCTTTTTTCCCGGCGAAGAAAATAAATTCTTTGTTATGTTTCTTACAATACAAATCTACGTACACTCGAAGAAAATTTACGATTTTGTTAAAATAATGTCATAATTCAAATCTTTAATTTCACATGATATCTTATTTATTTCTGATTTAATTATCTTTTCTTACTAGCCTTAGGAGCATTCGTGTAATCGAATATATATGTATATACAATAAAGTATATACACCAAAAAAAAATAATAAAAGTGGTTACTTGTTCCTTTCCATTATGTATAACACAAAGAATGTTGATAAAATGAGTAATCCTATTGATTTTTATCAAAATAATTTATGTGTCCTTTTATTTCTAGTTTCTCCCTTTTTTTTAACATTAGACTATTGTTAATAATAATAGCGAAAGCAAAAGTTGATAAATTTAAATTTCGATAAAGTTTATATAATTTCTTTTTACTTTATTGTTCACATGATGAATTTTTGAAGTTGTTAATTGTTTAAAATATTTTAAAAAAAGATTAGGGCCAAAATGAAGGGTAGTATTAAGTGCATGGCTTGATTCGTGCAAGTGTCAAGCATGAGTGAGTGGCATGCAGCATCCAAAATTGCGTCGGCCAATCCATCCACCGATTACCGAAGCCATGGCCATATAAATAAATGCATATATATTTATAGAACAAGTGTTTGGTGGCACCATGCAACTTGGTTGCCCTCTTCATTGCCACACACACTCGCATCACATTTCACATGCATGGACCACTTCGTGTCGTAGGTCGTAAACAAAAGAGTTCCTACTACTTGGTTAACGTGCTGATTTCGCCAACTCCCACGCACAAAAGATCCACTCCACTCCACGTTAAATGACACCATCCCAAATATAACACCTAATGAGTCATCATCAGGGCAGAATAAAAAAAGTTAAAAGATCAATATATATATATATATATAAATAAAATATAAATAATTAGATAAATTTAAAATTTAAAATTTAAATTTTAAGATGTTAGATAAAATCTTTTAACTATTAAATGAATTAGATAATTATGCTCTTTTATTTGTCATTTATTTTATTTATTAATTATAATTATTAATATATATGTAGATATATATTTTACATACTAAACAGTTGAATGAGAAAGGGAGCTCAGGACCTCCTCACATTATATATGGATCCACCCCTAATCATCATAATTAACTTTATACAAAATTCATCGACTGTCTTAATATGTTTGTTACAAACTTTTGAATACGAAATACTCTCTCTAAAATTTAAAAAATAAATTTTGTTAGAGAAAGATAATTTCTATATGAAAAAAAAATAGTTTTAACTATTTTTTGTCATTTCAGATTTTTTTTAATTGACCTATATATTTAACGTCATCAAACATTTAAAAGTCAAGAAATAATTTTTATTAAAATATTTTCGTCAAAATAAATCGAGTCTAATTGGAAAGAATAAAAACAAAGTTTTAGGTACAATTAAAAGAAACAAACAAAGAAAAATTAGAAGACTAGAGAAACTAAGCCATGTAACACCATTAAAATAATTACAAATACAAATAATATATTAGCTATTTAGTTTAACATGGGAAAAAATAAAAAGTCTAGAGATTCGTTGTTGTTCTTTTTCATTTGTAAATTAAAAGTGCATAAATAACACGCAAACTGCAGCTATGTATATTTATTTATAAAAGAAAAGAAAAATAAATAGGCTACTAAGCCATGCACCCATAGATCCTAATATTAAATGCGTTGATGTTAACATTTGTAGCTCTTCTTCTTTCTCCGAATCTTAAAGCAAGCAATGAGATGATCAGGTGGAGGTCGTGACCTGGTCAGCTATTGGATTCCGTTCTCGGTATCAATTTTTTTTCTCTCGTCATAATAATACTACGATAATAATTGCTGACATATTATAAAAAGTTTGGATTTTTATGCGATTAGTTGTTGTCCTCGAGGAGGCGAAAGGGAGGTCATGCTCTGAGGCGTTAATGCTGAGGAGCTGAGCGCCATGGATCCGCCTTTCTCCGGTGAGCTCTCTTCACGCATGTGTTCGTAACTCTTTGATGTGTTTACTTTGATTCTTTCTTGTCGCCATTGATGCGTCGATAGACGTCGATCTCTGTGGTTGGATTTACATTAGGGCCACTAATGGTGAGTTTTGAGGAGAAATTGTGCTTCTATGGTGATTGTTTGGTGTCCTGGTTCGATAAAAATCGAATTTTTATGCGTTACTATTGGTTGTAATGGATTTTCCCTGATTTTGGTCTGTAAAAAATTGGATTTTTAGGGGTTTTTGCTGCAGCTTTGGGATTTTTGTCAGCAGTTATTTGTGGGATATGAAATCGATTATTTCGTGCAAGTCATCGCTTAGTGTTCGCAAGATTGTTAATAGCTGCTTTCATGAGGATTTCAGGCAAAAAGAAGCAAGAAAACCCTATTCATGTTCTCTAATTTCCTAGATTTATCTCCATGCATGGGATAATATTTTGTTTTCTGTTTCATTTTTTTTCAAACTTTTTTCCTTAGGATAGTCAGGATCTGTGCTTGAAGTCTTATGGCAGCCAATGAGAACCTCCTCATCTGGAACTGAGAAGTCAAGTGCAAGGAATGAATCCTGCATTGACTCTTTTCTTTAAATTCAGTCCAACGGAGATTAGTCAACTTGAAACTGTTTTTTTTTGTCTAATGTGAATGTGATTTTCAGTATTTTATGTTATCAAAATCACATTTTTCCAGAAATTAAACACAAATGATGCTGTCTGATAATAGATTTTAATTTTTCTTGTGGACGGATGATTGATGTGCATTTTTTGCGTTTCTGGTGCTGCATTGCTTATATAATTTGAGTTCTGAATGTAGCTGATAATAAGTTTCCATGCTCATATCTTACTTCAACTTCATTTGAAAAGGCAAGTGTTACTCTTTTATTTTGCTGGAAACCTGCCAGTAACCATTCTGATTTTTCTTTTCTAAACCAGAGTTCTTAAGTTGTAAATATTGTCAGGAACATGAAGATGATAACATGGGTGGGGATTCTGGGATCATCCCTGTAATGCATGTAAAATAAATTCACATGGTTGCCTTTTAAATTTTTTGGTCATAGCTTTTGCAACTGGTTAATGAGTTTCTTTCAAATGCCACAGAAGTCTTAGAGGAATCCCATTTTTACAGTCTGCTTACAAAATGACATTTATTTTATATCTTCAGGACTTGTCCTTGACCCATCTAAATGTCAGAAGTTAACCATTGAAGAGAAGAGGGATCTTGTCCGTGAATTGTCAAAATGGCCAGAAAGTGCTCTTGAGAAGCTTCAGACTTGGAGCCGACGGGACCTCTTAGAGATCCTTTGTGCAGAGATAGGAAAAGAGAGGAAGTACACTGGATTAACAAAGCAGAAGCTGATTGAAAATATTTTCAAAAGTGTCTCTGAGAAGAGATCTGGCAAAAATGTTGAGAACTTGAATTCATCACCTGCACGGCCTGCACCTGACCATCAAACTCCATCTAAGAGGCCAAGGAAGAACGATCAACCATCTCGTCTACCTTCTTTAGCGAACAATCTCACACCTAACGATGAGAATGAAGCTGTCAGCAGCATGCGTTACTGCCAGAATCTAGCTTGCAAAGCTACTCTTAAACCAGAAGATGCATTTTGCAAGCGTTGTTCCTGTTGCATTTGTCACAAGTATGACGACAACAAGGACCCAAGTCTTTGGTTGTTTTGTAACCCGGAGATTCCCTCTCAAGACAACTCTTGTGGCATGTCATGTCATCTCGAGTGTGCTGTCAAACATGAAAGAGCTGGTATTGTGAAAACGGGCAAGCGCACAAGATTGGATGGAAGCTATTACTGCATACACTGTGGGAAAGTTAATGACTTACTTGGGTAATTACTTCGCAACCATTAAACTTTCTGCAATTGCTTACTGGACACAGTTCACAAAAAAATGATGTACTGACCAAAATGGTATCATGAAGCTAATGCTTTGTTCATATGATTATCACTTCATAGATCAAATATCTTTGTGAGCATTCTTAATTTTATTCACACACATTTATGTGTTACTTTGCCAAAATAGTAAACAGTCTGATGACGTTTAACTGATCAACTAACAAAGTCTGACAATATTGGTACAAGAAAAAAGTCCCTTAATGGATCAATCTGCTATTTGATATGCATATTATGAGTGAACTGTTAAGTTGATAAGTTTCCTTTTGAGAAAAGGTTTAGTGACTTCATGCTTTAAACTTCTATATTTAGTGGAATTTCGATTGGCTGGTTAATGATATAAGGTTGAAACTCTCTTCTTTGTATGCCAGATGCTGGAAAAAGCAGCTTGTGATTGCAAAGGATGCACGGCGAGTTGACGTGTTGTCTTATCGCATTTCTCTCAGCCATAAGCTTCTTAATTTGACTGAGAAATATAAGAACCTCCATGAATTGGTTGATGCCGCAAAGAAAAAGCTTGAGACGGAGATCACACCTATAAATGGTTCACCAAACATGGGACGAGGCATTGTCAATCGACTTTCTGTTGGTGCTGAAGTTCAGAGACTGTGTGCCTCTGCGATAGATTTACTAGAAACTATGCATTCACAATCTAAACCAAGTGAAGCTAAGGTCCGATGCCCTGAACTAACCGAAGTTCAAGTTCAGCGTAAGTCTCTCCGTTATTTGTTTTACTTCAGGATTCTTGAACATGTACTTATTTGGTCCATATATGATCATTGCATTGCAGAATCCAGTTTGGTTTCTTCCAGCTTTATCAAATTTGAAGGAATAACTCCAACATCAGTTTCAGTAGTGTTGGATTCAGGGAGCCTTGGGATGCCATTCCATGAGGCAGCTGGTTTCAATTTGTGGCATTGCAAAGCTGATATTGGTGAATATGCAGAAGAGCCAACCTGCACTATATTTAAGTCAAAGGAAAGACGCCTGATAACAGACTTGGTTCCTGCTACGGAATATACGGTCAAGGTTGTTGCTTTTGACAACTTTAGGGAGCTTGGCATGTGGGAAGTTAGGGTAACAACCGAGTGCATCCCAATGGATGTTGCTCCTGAGGCAAGTACCTTAAAAGACTGCAGTCATAGCCCCAAAGCAAACAGCAGTGGCCTGTCAAACCCCTCAGAGTGCTATGAATCAAATAACAATGGTTCTATGTACACTGACCTGAATAAATCCCCTGAAAGCTATTTTGATGATGACGAAAAGCCTCAGACTCTTGAAGACCATTCTCAAAAATATGAAACCTGCCAAAAGAGTGAATATGGGGGCACTGTAAGTGAAGCCGAGATCATTGAGCCAGAGAAAACTCCAGGACTCTCTGGTTCTGCATTAGATGAGCAGCAAAATTCGAGAATTAACACAGAGTCCCACAAAGATTCCACCGAGCAAAACAAGACATCTGGAGTACCAACGTCTGAATATGAATTTAATACCCCTATCATGAACAAGGTAATTGTTCCTTTTGGGGGCTCAGATCAAACTCTTCCTGTCACTCCATCCAGAGTGGAAATTGGTAAGGAAGTCTCTGGGAGGTGCAGCAAATTGAAACTGAGTTCAAATATATCTCAGATTGGCTGTACGAAGCCTGATCCAAAGAAACACTATGAAGGAAAATTCAAGGAATTATGTGTTAGTGCCTGTTCCATGGAGGGGGCATATGAATATTGTGTGAAAGTAATCAGAAGGCTGGAATGCGAGGGGCATATTGAGACCAATTTCAGGGTGAAGTTTCTAACTTGGTTCAGCTTGAGAGCTACTCCACAAGAGAGAAAAGTTGTGAATGTTTATGTTAATACTCTAATTGATGATCCAGCAAGTTTGGCAGGACAGTTGATGGATACCTTCTCAGAAGCAATATCTAGTACAAGGCAGCCGCCAATGCCAAACGGGTTCTGCATGAAGCTATGACATTAAGACACCTTCTCGATCAATCTGGGGCTTAATTCTTTAAATGCAAATTGTTCCACCAATTTTTCATTGAATATTTATTTACAGAGCAGTCATTGCAGGATTAATTTCCATATAGTTGATCATTGTCAAAGACTTTCTGTTTACATGATACCAATTGACACTCATAGAATTCTTCAATGTCCTTTAGCTTTCCTCCTACTTCTCTTGACTATTTTTTCTGTCACGAGCCTTCAAATTTTGTTTCTTAGAAAGATCGATATCATCGAAATTTGAATGCACTTCATCACATTGAAAGAAGAGGCATATGATTGAATGAGCATTCTTTAATCCTATTGCCGTTTCAGGTGTGCCAACAAATGTATTAGATGTTTCTATTCTGTAGCAAGTCCATATGATCCAAAGAGTGTGCAAGACTGTAAAATTTATGAATTGTGTTGACCTCAGTGCTAATCCGACAGGCCGTTTCACCTGCAATTTGATGTTACTTTGAGGTTAACTTAGACTGAACTTTGTCATACTCGATAAAGGAAAGATGGACATCTTGGCGCTACAGCTATATCAGCATACGTCGTTGATTCCTGTTCTATTTATAATCAATGAGACGTTGATTCAAGCTATTTGAATCTTGAGAAAGATTACAGATCAAATTCTCAAAACCAACTTGTTAAGAGATGTAAAATCTATACATTTAACCACAAGTCTCCTCCATCCTGGTTGGCATGTATAACATGAAGAAAGCAGCTCCACGGGACACATTCAGAAGTTCAAAAGAGTTTGCCAAAAAAGAGATGACTTGTAGCTTCGAGGAGAACTTTATCCACTCCTGGCACATCATGCAACAAGAAAACACATTAAACTAACCATTTCTCAGGTCCTCTTTGAATATTTGAGAACTTCTTTATCTAAGTTCCTACTTTATATCAAAAAGAAAATTCAAAAGCATCAGTGCATAAGCATTCGTCACAACGTAGCTGCTAGTGCTAAGCAAACTTATGTTGTAAGTTTTGCTCGACTATCATTTTATTTGGAAAAGGATGCCAGATGAGCACCTAACACAACTGCAAGAAACACAACCTAAAACTACTCATATTTCTTGTCCCACATCTTATTTCTTTGCATCTCTTGCAAAATGGAAGGTGAAGGAGAAGTGCTCGGATGATCATGGTTTGTTGCTGGCAGGCCTTTGGATGACAAAGGACATGCACTGGCACTGGTGCTTGTTGTCAAAAGACAGAAGACGGATGTAAGCATTTGGATACGCCTTCTTGCACTCTTCAATCTCCCTCAGGACCTGTGATGAATCCGTGCATCCGAACATCGGCAGCTTCCACAGCGTCCAATACCTCCCATCATAGTAACCCGGCATGCGGCTATTGGTTCTATGCACTTGTCCGACCTTCAAAAGCCCAAAACTTGCACTGATGAATTGAGAAGGTTATAAGTAATACATATGAGACTACGACCTTTATTTTTCATATCATGAGATTGAATGATGACTTTTAACATTATAAGAAAAAAAAATCCTTGATGATGCTATTAATAACAGTTCATGCAGGAAAAATAAATAAAGGTAGCATAATCTAAATGGTCGTAAAAGAGACAAAACCGAAAGTAAATATTGGTTTTACAAAGCTAACGTATTATATATTAATGGTTACTTTGCCAGATAAAATATGAGTACATACGGTAGAAACACTATTACAAATGTCCATAATCTGGAAGCATAATATTAGCAGTATGTTCTACTTGTAATTCATACAACAATGTGTGATACTCCCAATTTAACCATCAGATAGACGTGTTGGATTATCCATGCATAGAACGATAATAGCTTTAGAATAACAATCATCTTGAGAATTAGTTTTCGGCTATCGACCCTAATAGAGTATAGCTAACAGAAGGAACATCCAAATTGCATGAAACGCAAATTATAACAACTCGAGCACATTCGTGACCGGAATTACTGATTTCCTGCATGCCACTCAGAATGATAGAATGAATCTGCAATCTGCAACAGTAAAATTGAACTGCAAAAGCAAATTTTGCAACCAAGCAAACCTTCCCAATTTCAATGGGCAGAATGTAATTCTGAATATCAGACTACATACTAGTTTGCTAAGAGTTACCTCATCGAACTCCAAGCAGGGTACCCATCCCTTCGATAACATGTAATCGACTTCCTTTGAAATTGACTCCTCCGTGAGTGGTGGCAGGTAAGAAAGGGCCTCAAACTTCTTGTTGGTGAAGGGATTCCATGTCTGTTTTCATTAAGAGAAGTATGAAAAATTGCAAGTACCAAGTCAAAAACTGATGACCACTTTAATTTCTTTTGTGTAACACAAAGGGCGAAGCTTACTGCAGCTCCTAACCAAAATAAAAATTTCCAGGACATAAGAGATTCAATTAGGGGACTAAACTTCAAAGGTGGATTTCAGAATGAAAAAAAATAGAATACAGGCATAACAAAAGCTAGTACAAAAATTACCTCAGAAGCAACAAAAGTACTTGCACGATTATTTTAAAGAACTATGTACAGTAGTTTTTTTACTTACAAATGTAGCAGAAACCAAGTTAAGTCCTTCAAGACAGAACTCAGAAGGTCAGATAACAGCACATATACCTTCATGCAGCTAATTCTTGAGCCATTTGAGACGGTTTTGGACCGCCACCCCACGGATCTCCTCTCTGCAAAGAGCTTAGCAGAAGTGTCGAGCTTGAGACCAACGTAGCCTACGGAGCCCGTGACCGACGAGATCAGCCCAGCTGACATCTTTGCCTGTTGCTCAGCGTCGGGGGGGAGAGAGAGAGAGAGAGAGAGAGAGAGAGAGAACTCTCTCTCTCTCTCTCTCTCTCTCTCTCTCTCTCTGTTCGTCACTGTACTCACAAATCTTGATGCACTGATGAAAGATAAAAAAGAAGCAGGAAAAGCGCGGCCAGAAGAGTCGGCACATGGAAAGCTCAGCATACTCCACCTGTACGTACGATACACTATTCGCATCCCAGTAATGTCCTCCGAAATAGTGAATCATGCTGGAGACTCATCTGTAGGTAGTGATTTTTTGGTACTCTTTCTTACACAGGATGTTGCACAAGGATTAGAGGTTACTTCTTGAAATATGGCTGCTTCAACTAAAGTTGATTGACACATAAAAATTGAGAAAAAAAATTAATAATCTTAAATTTGAATCATTAAAATTATCAATTTAATTAAATTTTTTTTTATAATTAATCATTCCGAATTAGTTAAATACTAATAACATCAGTGAATAGTCATAAAAAAAATTATGGCTGCCCCTAAACAAAATTGCATACTATATCCAAGTGATGTATCTCTGATCTGACAGGGATGGAGTGGAGGAAGCATGCATGAGAAGCAACATACTCTCCAGCATAAAACTTTTACCAGAAAAGAAAAGGGCTGTTGTGCATGGCCATGAGTTGTCAATCTGTTGGGTTTAGATAAAGAAACCTGCTTAACAATTTAGGTGGTCAAATTGCATTGGTAAGCTTATCGAACTAGAAGATAATCTGGAGTTGATACGTTGGGTAGCGAATTAGTTTTAAAAGATATTTTATATTTCTGACTAAATTAATGAAATGCAAGTAGTTCTAAAGCACAAGGTGAACCACCTTTATAACCTAACATGTCAACTTATTCTTCTAAATCCCTTGTAAGATCCTTGTAAAATATGATATAATCCACAACGTTGATTTGCCATCCAAACGATTATTCCATCACGGGTTCCTTATTCCCTAGCCAACTCTCTTGACTTTTGCTCCGGAGAAAAATCAACTGGCTCCTGCAAAGTTTGACATAAATCAATGGCTCTACAGTTTTTGAACCCAATGAATTTTCATGGGTCACTCCATCGGTTTATGAGCAACTGTTCGCCTGGACTTGCAAGTCGATTGGCTCTAATTATTTGTTCTGACACGAATAAATTTATCATTATAATAACCCGTGCATAATCAGTTCAAGCGGAAGAAACTCAAAGTTTCGTAAAAGGTGACGTTCCAATTCATAGAACATCATGAAATATAAAAAAAAAGAGAATTCTCTTTTTTTCTTTCCTATAGCGAGAAATATAGTGTGCTAGAATTAAAATAATGTCACTAGGAAACAACACCAATGTGTGTTCAAATAGTCCATCTAACAAATGATTTGTGAACAAGTTGTTCTGAATTATTTATATTTGGGGGATAAAAAGGTGGTTATTTCAATGTTAATAAAGAACTATGACACCAGCATGCAGCACAAAAATGAAGAAAGTTTGGCCTCATCATTTAAAAAAAGGTCGCAATGCATCTGAAGGAGAAAAGTGGGCAAGTTCAAGCACAGAAGCCAACAAGTAGATTCGACGAAGAAATGGTTGTATCATTCTTTTAATCACTATACATTTGATTAAATCTTCTATTATTCTTAGTGTGACATTAACAACTATCTCTTATCAATCATGTTTTTTTTCTCTTTGGGACATAAATACAAATTAATTTCCTACTTTTGAAAGATGGAATATTTACCATTACAAATTGAAGATAAGAAGCCACCTTAAAATTCATTACTAAACATACAAGCACAATCAGTTCATTATAAACCATGCTATCTGATAGTAATGGGATGTACCTACCTCAAGTTTTCCACCTATATATGTCAGAAATATGGGACAAAAACCAGACATATGAAACAGTTGTTAGATCCATACCAGTGAAGAAAGATTTATGGGCACCACAAAATATTGCTGGATCCAATTTAAGAATACGAAATTGATCAATCCTTGCAACAAAAATATGACGCATATGCCTTCTGAGATCCAACAGTTTCCAACTGAATTTGGATACAGCTTCAGAAAATCATAGTAACAAGAAAGGCCAACACAGCCCTAGGCTAAAGGGTGAAGAGAAAGAAGCAACTCACAATATTGGAAACATAACCTCTTTCTCACTTCAGATGGTTGTTCTATTGCTATGTTGATTCTGATGAAAATAAATTTATGAAGAAGAGAATCTTTTAAGTAGAGATCACTAATGCCACCTCCAACAAAATAGCTGCATAGTGTGAAGATAGAAGAGAGAAAACAAAGGAACAACTATGGCAATTGCAATCAACAAGACAACAGTAGATCCATGTATACACCTAAGTTCTAATTTACATAACCATAGGTTCTTCCACTACATAAAGCAACTAGTATATCATAAGGTGCATGCCACCGAGAACACATTTCTTGAGATCTTGAAGTAATAGACATTGGATTTTTTTTATCATAAAACAGTCCCTTGTGGTATAAGAAACTGTGACAAGATAGAGTCTCTCAAATTCGTTACGAGACATGCCACATGCTTCTGCACAACACGGATGGGAACAAAAAGTAAAGCAGTTAGCATTAGCTCTTCAAACACAAAATAGTATGAACCAATTGCTTCGTGCTCACCAAATTACATGAAGAAACAGCATGTTAACTGACAGGTTCAAAACAGTTGCAGCATAGCTGTCATCCTGGCACACCCACACAGCATAAAAGATGAAACAACGCATTACCTTCACTCTAGAACACAAGAGATGAAACAGAGCAGTACCTTAACTCTACTATCCTCGGAATGTTTCAACAACTGATACCAAAGACAAGATTTGAATGTTATATGTATAATAGAAGCCCCTCTCGCACTACAGCATGGCGGGATCATTCTACCTTTGGGAGTACAAAGCATCGTAGCATAGTCCTGAAATAACAAAAGTCAAGTCAATACCATGACAAAGATTGTGTCTCTCCAGCAGCATCAGAATAGTGCAGAAAACAATGAAATGGAAAGGAACTTCCAGTTTGTACTAAAAAGAAACAATTGAGCAGAAAGGGATTGTTTAGATGTAAACAACAAAGATGCCAAGAAACGAAGAAACTCTAGTGCCAAAGAACTAGAAATGATTGATGATTGTACATAGGCAAGACTGGCTACTGAAAATACACTTGTACCAAAAAGATACACACCACATTGCAGAAAATCACCAACTTTAAGTTGGGCCAAGTTTTACTCTCAACGAACAAGTTGAAAGGCTTATGCCACACAAGTTATCATAATTATATCTCTACTTCGAATTTGTCAGATCATGAATATCTTTCTTCACCGGAGCAAAACTTTTTTAAGGGAAAAATATTTCACCTCAAACTAAATAAAGATTAATCATCCATAATGTTGCATGTATCCCATGTTAAGAAGATTTTAAACACACACCCAATTGTACTTGTGCTAATGGACTTTTGGTTTTTGTACAGTGATTAAGTAAAATGTCTAGAGATGGGTGTTACTACTTTGCTTTATGCCTATAATTCCAATATGGTTCACCCAAATAAGCTAAAAGGGACTAAGAAGACTCGATACAGTTGGACTTAGAGATATTGTTTCTTTATTGTATTCATTTTTTGGTGAATTTCTTTATTATATTCATGAAACTTTTAACTTTCTTGTTTCTTTTCTTGCCAACTCAGTTTTTAGAGCTTCACCCTGACTATCTGTGTCGCTTCGGGTTGAACGTCTAATGACAAAACGAGAAGATCGTAAGTGAAGGAGATTATAGCTTTCGAACGAATCTCGAAAGAGGTTATTGATTCAAAAGCACCACAAAATGAATGGTTATAGCACCATCAGGCATGAACTTGAAATCCACGTAATGATAACCACAGAGATTTATAGATAAACTGAACTGAGTTATAAATGAAAACTTGGGCCTATTTATAAATTTTTACAACCAAATCCTAAACAATATAAAAACTAAAAATATAAATATAACAACATTCTGATAAAACTTCAAACAAATTAAATTTTTATCTTCTAGCTATGCTACATCACCAAGGCTTCCAACTGGAATTTTATACTGTGTTGTTTCTATCATTCTATGTGTACAATACATTTTCAAAATCCAACAAAAGTTTGCTATTTTTTCAAAGCAATGTCAACTATTGAATTTCTAACCATATGTCTTGGCCTGTTTACAGAACAAATATTCCTCTGTGTGTGCATGTGATATTTCTCTTTTCATGCTTACGCCACTCAATAACTAGAAACTGAAATAAAATAAGACAGAAACTAAAAACTTATATTGCATACTTTCTAGAAACTAACATCACGTCTAGTCATAATCCATTGCTAATAATGAGTGGGGAAAAGGTCCAACAAGTGAACCTTCCAGTACATTGCTAAGAAAATGTTATCACTCTGATTGCACAAGGGCACAAGGCATCGTAAAAAGAAATGCCATTTGCGCTCTGATAAAACTATATCCATGTATTTTAACTAGCACAGATGTCTCCGAATTCATAAAAGAAAGATATTAAATATTGTCGATGTGTTAGCTACGGCATGAAAAGAAAATGCCCTAACATTCATCAATTCACGGAGTAACTGTTACAACTCATTTAACATGAGAAAAATTAAACATCTTACTTGATTCGGTGATCAAACAAGGAACGAATCGACCATAATTGGAAGCATGTGAACAAGCCAAAAGAAAGATGAGACATCCTAACGAAAGAACCTGAGAAGACAAACCTAACGGTTGCGTTCGAGTGGCAATGGCCGGTTAAACCCTCCTCTACGATTCATGTACTGCCTCGGCTGGCGTTTGGTGACGGCGCGCACCCCACTGACGTCCGCCCCGGGCACAGGCTTCCCCTTGGTGGAATCGAACCCCACCGGGATACCCATCTGTTTCATCATCTCCAGCTCGTCCGGGTCTATGTCCGCGGTCACCTCCGCGCCCACGCCGTCCGCTGTCGCAGCTCCATCGCCTGCGGCAGCCTTCTTCTGCTTCTCCTTAACCACGCCATCGGGGGTGCGGGAGCGGCGACGGTCGCGCTCCTCGTCGCTTCCCTCCCGACGGCGCTTCCGACGGTGTGAGGAGGTGTTGGGAGATGGGGTCCGGCGGTGATGGCTGTGGCTAAGGCGACGGTGGGTGCGGTCAGGGGAGGGAGAGCGCGAGCGGGAGCGCTTCCGGTGGTCGCGGTCCCTGATGCGCTCCCGATCCCGGTCTCGATCTCGGTCGCCGTCGACGTCGCGGTACCGATCCCGATCCCGATCTCTTTCGCGTTCTCGGTCGCGGTGGTCTCGCTCTCGGTGGCGGTCACGTTCTCGAGGCTTCTCCTTCTCTCGCCGCCACTCCGACATCTCTCCGCGGCTGCGTTTAGAGCAGAAGTCAAAGAGGGAAAGCAAAAAGATTACAAAGCGAACCGCCAGAACGATGAAGCGAAACTGAACTGGGCCTCTAATGGGCCGCCTGTGTTGGCGATGTGGTCCTAATATTCGGTTATTAGACCGACCATATTGACAATACGAAATGATCGGCCCACAATAATATTAATGCTCTTTTTTCCATTTTAATTTGTACCTAAAAATAATGATTTTTCATGATGTAAGATAATAAGTTGGCACTACTTTTTCATCATGTTCTCAGTACTCAAAATAAACTATCACATTTTGAATATATGGTGTGAAATTGCAGAGCAACTTTTGTGGAAGAAAATGTTATAAACAAAAGAAATAGTTGAATTTTCATGTCCAAAAGAAATGCAGAGTACATTAACTAATTACATTTCGCAATAGTGATACTTTCGAAATTGAAAGTTTTGCTCTCGCAATAGGATTAACAATGCATGTTATAAAAGGCACATTAGTTATTCTGTAATTACAGCTCACATTTTCAAGCTTAAATAGAGGCACAACCACACTTGACGAGCAAAAGAGAGAGGTGAAAGAGAAAAAAAATGAGAAGAAGACATTGAGAAAAAAAAAACAAATATAACATATCAGAAGATACATAAGATTGGAGAAGAAAGATGGAGGAAAATCAAAGACACAGATGAAAATAAGATAAAAAGAAATTTGACTATGATGACATACATTATTTAGCATGCCAATATTCGCTTAGAGATACATAAGAGATTTGCATAGCTAAAATAATTTATTATTTTTCTCAAAGAGTAAACAAAAACTTTTCATACTATCGATGATCAATATTACTCATGTAATTAGATTAATAGTTAATATTATTCAATGTAATTTACAGCTCTAGACTTGAACTATATATATAATATATATATATATATATATGCGAAAAAGGACAATACTTTTATTGTTGATCAAAAGAATTAGAGTGATAAAACATCATGACTAATATATCTAAACGTGGAATAGAAGTCTATTCCATTTTAACCCAGCGTCCACTCAAAAAACAATGTCGAACTTGATATTTAGAAAAATAATAATTTAAGCTCCCCTTACTTGTTCATTGTTTACCACATATTTTGTCAAATGAAGAATGTCAATACGTTTATCTTCAATTATTTCAACCCTACTTGTTGAAATTCAAACGACAAATTACTAACAATATATAAAAGATTGATCACGATGATCAACAAAAATTAAAATGAAGTGATAAAGGAAATTTTTAAATCTCTAATTCGAATTTTTTATATAATTTTTTTTAATTTTATCTATTATAATTAAATATTCGTTTGAAACGATTAATCGAATTTAATAACAACAGATAATATCGAACCTAAAAAAAATTGGTCCCCACGAGGGCGTACATGGCTACTCAATGCACAGTTCTCCGGGGTTGATGTGCACTTATTATGCATGTACTGTATGATACAGGTTTATTAAATTATTCATATAGTTTCCATCATAGTGGTTCACAGGTGACCCCTTTTTTTCATGGGCATTAAATATCGGACGGTTATTATAATATCAGTAACACGAGGGCCGCCGGGAGAGCCCTTGGATTTGGGAGGGCGTATCAGGTTGCTTGGTTCTTAATTAACAAAGTAGTAGGTGGACCTCTATCTCAACTGTTGCAGCTTACTTGTGTTCAACTACTGGTTCAATTATTACTTGTGTACTACCAGCCAATAACAACTTTCTTTTTATCTCTGGACCAAATAAGTAAAGGGTTAACCCTTCAATAAATAATTAACGATAAATTTTAAAATTAACAAATAATATAACTTATTGTCCATCATGTATTGAAGGGTTAAAGATGTAATTTTAGAAAAAAAAAGTTTATTCAGGTGAAAAGAACAAGAATGATTTTTTTTGTGATCTTCATATGATGTGTTTGAGCTGATTAGTTGATATTTTAATGATCAAATTAGTAGTGTTTGATTGAATGAGATCAAAAGGAAAATAATAAATTTAATATTTTATTATATTTTGATTAAATATTATTCAGTATTTGTTGAAATGATTAGCTATAAATCAATTAATTAATATAATTTTATTTATAAAGAAAAATAATACTTAATAATTATGAGTAATTTTAATTATATAAAGTAACATGTTTTTAATAACATATAATAGTCTTTATTTATTTATAATAAAATATTAACTATTAAATAATAATGATAATATAATTATTAATTAAATACTTTATATTGTTAATATTTATAGCATTATCTTTTCATTATTGCTATGCATAACGTTAGAGTTTTGTGCAAAATTTAACTAATGTTAAAATCTTAATTAATTATATGATCATATATATATATATATATATATATATATATATATATTAATATAAAATAGTTAAATGAAGCAAGTTAAAAAAAGAAAAAAATTGAGGAATAAAAATAAATGTTTTTACCATTGGCAAGAACAAGCTGTTCTTAAAAGCAAAAAAAAATGATGATTTCACAAAACTCAAAGTGGTTTTGCAAACGGGTAGAATCTAATTGTTCTATAACTATTTGGGTGCAAAAGTTAAACCAAAGATATTGTTCTTCTCTTATTCATATATCAAACATGGGTTAAATATTTTAATTTGATATCATTATTTCTTTAATTAGTATCAGAGTTTTTATTCTGATATCATTGTTTTCTTAAGAAATTAATTTATTTCAATATTAATTGTTCATGATACTTTGGTATAATTAATTTGAACCACTATTTTTTCTTTCCTATTTAGAAGCTTGATATTTTGACTGATTCAACTAAAATGCTTTAATCATGTAACATAAGTTTTTATAAAGATTCAAACCCTTTATAGCTTAAAATCAAGCAAACCCATTCTTTGAATAATTGTATGAACACTCCAAATCTTGGTTTAAATGGAGATTATCTAAAAAACAAAGCACACGGTTGTATAAAAATTCAATGCAATTCAACTATTTGTCAAGGACGACGCCGAGGCAGCCGAGCATAAAAATTGGAATAATTTGCCTGTCTCCATCTTGATGAATCAGAATTTGGAATCAAAGTCACGCCCCATTAAAAAAAAAAATCATGTTTTCTTTTATACCAATATATATTGTTTTTTTCGCAAAACAGCTGTAAACATGATTTCGACCTTCCACCTCTCAATTTGTAGATATCAATCCAGGACTCTTAATTGTTTCTTCTCTTCTTCTTTTTAATGATTCCTCGTGTTCAATTAGTTGGTATATTATTTATGAATGAAGTTTATAATCATATGATTGATTCAAATAGTGGGTCCTTTGAGCTTTATATTTTAAATAATGTGCTTATTAAGAAGATTCACATTTCAATTATTGATCCCTAAACTATATATATCATTAAAGTTTAATTACACTTCTTTGTTCACGCAAGAGAAATAAGTCAATTAGCATATATCATGTGTCCTAAACATTTAAGTCGTCGTATGCTTACTTTGTCACAAGGTCACAGTCGAATGCTTTGTGTATTTTAACCATACGATTAATGGATTTGAGCCTCAAGTTAAAAGGCTTGGAGAATTTTATTCCTATAGTTTACCAATTTTTTTTTCTGCTACCCCAATTACTAAATTAGTTTTGATACCAATAAATTCTATCATAGTACTCACATATTCAATGTTTGCTTTAATTAGTCACAGTATATTCATATATTGTATGCCATATATACGAATGTAGCACATTCTTAAACCATAATATTATATGCCCATATGTTTCTATATTTTTATTTAGAGAAAATGGTGTTGTAGTGTTAATTAATCAGGTAAGAGCTACATTTATTTGAGGTGTGTGGCTGCCACCCACCCCCACCCCCACCCCCTACCCCAACTTTTTTTGTTATCTTTAATTAAGATTATGTACATTGTATAATAGA
Organism: Pontederia paniculata; assembly: GCA_001647135.1. Classification (NCBI taxonomy): domain Eukaryota; kingdom Viridiplantae; phylum Streptophyta; class Magnoliopsida; order Commelinales; family Pontederiaceae; genus Pontederia; species Pontederia paniculata. The sequence goes on from LTAE01000043.1 coordinate 29,667, forward strand.
TAAAGTATATGTATGAAACATAACAATGTATTAATATAGTAATAAATATAACTCCTATTGATTTATTAGTAATCAAATCACCTCCAACTTTGAAGTTACTTATTTAATAACATATATATGATATGTCTACGTATATGAAAATCTTATATGTCAACATAAATATGGCTCTTTTCAAGCAATAATTAATAAATTGAATCAATAATCAAACCTGGTTAAATATATTTGTTTTTAAATTTGTAATTTATGATTTAACATAAAATTGAATATTTAAGGCATGAAAAATGTTAAAACATGAAAATTAATGACGCTGGATGATTAATGACTAGGTATTTTATCGTTTTGACTCATCTTTTTTCAATATAATGTTACATTTTGTTATTATTTAGATTATGATAGTTATGAAATAGGATATTATGGCATTTGGAATTTTCTTAAAAATAAAATGTATACGTGTAGTTAAAATTATATAGATGCTATGTTATATTTTGAATCATCAAGATCTATTATTCAGATTAGATTGTTTAAACTCTAAAATATTAACTATTTGTTTAATTTAGATCATTAGTTTTAAATTTAATTATTTAAAATATAGGACTATATATATATGATTAAATGATTGTGCGAATACATAATTTATTCACATTGTGTCAACTCAAATATCAAATGTCCATTGTTAAATATATGATTATACATTTTAAAAAAATA
>LTAE01000043.1:30567-60706 GCA_001647135.1 Pontederia paniculata
ATATATATACAAATATTGAACCCATATATATATATATATATATATATTGTAATAAAAAAGCTGTATTAATTATTCATGCTATAATTCAATAGCTGTCAACATGAGCAAAAAAAAAGGAAGAAAAAAAGATATTAGTTCCAAATACTATCGACTGTTGAAGTGTTCCAGTTTAATTTGATCCAGAATCATTGAGCAATAAGTGCCAATGGACCCAATAGAACATCTAATTAGTTGTCTTTCCGGAGCCAACTCGGCTTCCACATTAACAATGGCCCCTACCTCCCCAATCAATAACACACCAAATTAATTCAAAAGTCAAGTCATGCAAGCCACTTCATTTGTGTCATCATCCATTTGGATCCAAATGTGCTCTCTCAATTAAGTTAATTGGGGTCCAATTTGATCAATGGAACAGCCATGGACTCGTCTGCTCTTAGAGCATCACTCGATGTTATCCAACAGCTTTGATCCCCTTTGGGTGTTCGTTCCATGGATGAGACTTCATGCTCAGTCCCTACAAGCTCCCCATCCATTATCTTCTAGCTGTCAACCCTAAAATTTTATTATTTATTTATTTATTTAAGTGAATTATAATTTAATGTCCTCACAATAATGATGTTATGAGCTAGAAAATTGTCAATTTAATTCTAATATTCCATTGGAATTAGTTGATTGAAAGTTTGAATCTGAACCATTAGTTGAGATGATAATTAAAAATCGGTTGTGCAGTTAAGATAATTAATTAAGGGGCTTAAGAAAGATCTATATATATACTTATAATCATATAGACGGCTCAAAACTTGAACTAGATATTTAATTAATGAGGTACATTTTCTTTAATTGAAACTCCACCTATATATTTATTTAAGGGTCTATTGGTTTTGGAAAGATAATGAAGGGAAACAATTTGAAAAATAAAATGAAAAAAAAGACGAAAGAAAGAAAAAAAAAAGGAAAAATAAACTTAAATTGATAATTTTATTTGAATAAAATATACTCTTATATATTATAATATATTTTAAATATATTAATTTTTCATTAAAAGTATAATCAAACAAAATTAATCATTAACCCCATTTTTCATTTCCTTATTTACCCTTCTTCCAACCCCAACCAAATAAATACTAAGCCAGATCGAGTGGACATATATATTTTTGAATTATAATTTGATAATTTTAGTTTTTCAAAACTAAAATGGCTACTAAGTTTAGATTAAAAAATTATAGTATATATACCATTGCTGTATTGTTAATTAACAAATAAAATTAAAATATTATTTTTATCTCAAATTTTCATTACTCATCTTAAATTACACGTTTAATTATAATGAATGAAATTGTAAATTAAAAAGAAAAATCAAATTCAACTTGTCATGGACGTGAAACGGGGAGCGTCGTCATGCAATAATTAAGCAATTAAATGCAGGTAAAATAAGAAATAAGTGATGAAGGTGATATGCAGAGCCAAGAGAAGTGCTATTCATCAGCTTCTTTACACCAAAATCAAACAGCCGCAGAGAAAGCGACCCACCCTCCTTTTTTTTCTTCTTTTAATTTTCACGTCAAAGCTGCTGCTCTGCTCTCTTCCTCTGTGTATCTCGTCAAATGCATCATAAATGCCTCTTTGCATCCCGTAACAAAGCAAACCAATTGATCCATGAACCAACCTCTTCCAGCTTCTGCGAACTGCTTTAGAAACTGTTAATTAATGTTTCTGCATCTCCCTCACACACCCTCTCTTTCTTCTCCTTCTCCCTGTTTGCTTTTTTGAACTCTCTCTCATTCACATGAGGTAGAAGAAAGCGAGCTTTTCCTCTGCTGTCAAGAATGCGGCAGCTGCGTCTCGGACTCGGCAGCCTCGGGCGCCGGCCCTCCATCGGAAGGAGGAGACGGGCGGAAATGAGCACAGAGGGGAAGGCCTCCCTTGTTCATGAGGATAAACCAGTGGAGCCTCTGTTTGACGTGATGCCGCCTCCGAAACCGACTTGGAAGTGCTTCTCTTTCGACGAAATCAGCCAGGCGACCGATGGTTTCCATCAAGGTCTGTTCTTTGTAGGCTCACGGCACTGTTTGATTGCGTAGCGTTCTTAAAAAGCTAATCTTTTTGTGTGTATATATTTTTTTGGGGGGGCGTTTGGATCGAGCAGATAACCTGGTGGGCAGAGGAGGATACGCGGAGGTGTACAGGGGAGTGCTCGAGGGCGGGCAGGCGATAGCGGTGAAGAGGCTGACGAGGGCCGCAACGGACGAGCAGAGGGAGAAAGACTTCCTGACGGAGCTCGGCACGATCGGCCATGTCCACCACCCCAACGTCTCTGCTCTGCTTGGTTGCTGCGTCGACCGGGAGCTCCATTTGATCTTTGAGTTCTCTTCGCGCGGCTCGGTCTCGTCCAACCTCCATGGTAACACAGCAATGAGCACCCCCATGTTTCTTTTTTCAGACAATAAGCAATTTAACTCTACTACTTTTGGGTGTGCCAGACGAGAACTCGCCGCCAATGGCGTGGAAGCTACGATACGATATCGCCCGGGGCACCGCCCGTGGCCTCCATTACTTGCACAAGGGATGCCGGCGAAGGATCATCCACAGAGATATCAAGGCCTGCAACATACTCCTCAACGAAAACTTCGAGCCTCAGGTACTGTAAGAACTAGGAAACCTTCCTTAACAGAGAGCTGTTGATAGGTAGCGATCATTTGAAGATAAAACTAAGAATCTCAAACATCATATCTCAGATATCAGATTTTGGTCTTGCAAAGTGGCTTCCTACAGAGTGGAGTCACCGCGCCGTCGGCCCGATCGAAGGCACTTTTGGGTACTCACTGTGCTACCAAATCACTCACTCAAGCTTCCTGGTCAGTTGAAGTATCTGTTAAAACTCCTTTGCTACTAAATTTGCAGGTGCTTGGCGCCGGAATACTTCACGCATGGAGTTGTTGACGAAAAGACTGATGTCTTTGCGTTTGGTGTCTTCCTCCTCGAGATCATATCAGGAAGGAAGCCAGTAGACGGTTCTCACATCAACTTGCTTAGCTGGGTAAAAAATGAGCTAAATCTGCTGCAATCTTATGCACATTCTTGTGTTTAAACTTTGTCGTGTTAACTCTTCTTTCATGCATGTTCCTGAAATCTTTACAGGCCAAACCTTATCTAAGTGAAGGCACAATACATAAGTTAGTGGACACGAGATTAGGAGACGATTACGACCCGGAACAACTCAAAAGGCTCGCTTTTGCGGCCTGTCTCTGCATCAGGGCAGCGGCGACATGGCGCCCTTCCATGCCTGAGGTATTTTTATTGCTCTTGGTGGTTCACATAAATGATAGTTGCATAGTTACCTGATAGAGTAAAATTTGAACAAAAAGTATGCCAATTGAAGACAACATAGAGTAAAAATAATGCTCAGCAGAAGAAAATTAATTTGATTTAGTAAGGTATTAAATATATATACATGTAAACTAACTAAATGATTTGTTTCTAAAATGACAGAACATGATATGAGTGGCCCAATGGACCATTGACATTTAGTTGGGATCAATCAACAAAACTTCCAAAGCCACTCATGTCTTTATCTGTGATAAAATACTATAGAGCCATGAATCATTTTGATTTCTGCTTTGGCAAACCTCATATTGTACTTTCTGCTATGAGAAATTAGTTCATGATTCTGAAATTGGCATGGAGGATTGGCGGGTAATTCCCAAATGCAACTTGTTTTCCTGGTATCATCTGGTGATACCTCGGTTAGTCACGCCAGGTCCTTGACTGAGGCATGCTGTGACCTGCAAGCATCCTGTGAATTAATACAGGCTTGCAAATAACGAGGATTTAAAAGTACTGGGATGATACTTTACAACCCGTCTGCTCTTACAGCAACAGTAAACATCTGTAGACTAATAGTTTGCCTTCAATGGTTTCAAGCAACCACATCGTAACAGTGATCAAAATTGATGGGCGTAAGCCAAAAGCACACAGAATTGAAAAGAAGTCACCTTCCCATAAGTAATTGCAGGAAAAAAAAGGTGTAAAGATGCATGATAGGTTGCATAATTGGCCTCAGATTCCTAAGAAATAGTTAACTGATAAAAGATTCTGAAACCTCATCAGAGGGTTATTTCCTGTTGCATGGAGCCCTTGGATACTATGAAGAACTACTTCAATTTCATGTCATACTCTTTGGAGTCACGGACATGGAGCCGGTAGCTTTGACTGTCCACAGGTCTTGTTTGTTTAAATCTGAAATAAAAGATTCAGAACATGCCAACACAAAATATTTCGTCTCGCAATGACAACTCTGTCCTGTGATAGTTTAATAAGTCCTGCTGTTACATTAACCCAGACATTGATTAGTAATATAATCAAAGCTCAATGCCAGGTCTTGGAGGTATTAGAGGGTGGAGAAATCTCACAGGATCAATGGAAGATGCCCAAGGAGGAAGAGGAAGAAGAGTTCCGGGGCTTCGACTATCTCGACGATGAAGATGTTGAATCTGACACTCCGTCTACTCTGTCTTCTACATCCAGCTTCCAGCTATAAGGTCCATAGATAATTTTGAGGTTTGTACTCTGTGTTAGCCAACCGGCCGGCCACCCATTTGTGTGGTGGGACGAAGAGAATGTATATAATTAAGCTCATCTGTAGAATACAGGGTCTGCAATGCTGATGTCTCATATTATATATAGTTCTAGGCCTTCGCAAGCTTATGTAAATATGATTCAGTGTTGATCATTTCCGTTGTTGCATCCAGTGAGTAATAGTTGACGATCTACTCTAATTAACAATGTCAGAGAAATTAAAGTATGTTTGATGTATGAGCGATGAATCCTTTAAGCTTAATCTTTTTGGTGGCCCCCTAATGTATGAATAGGGCCATGAAAGGGAGTTGGAGCTTGGCTTGTTGACTGTATGCCATGACAAGTCTATCGGTTATTAGTTTAATGGAGGGTAAAGCATTTTTTTCTCCATTCAACTTAAATTTGAGACAAATTGATTTAAGTTAGTTAGAAGAAAATTGAACCTTTGACTCAGGTTTCTTTCCTTCTTCATCATAAATCTTCACGAAGAATGCAAACTGTTGTTGGCTTCAGCGATAACAAGTTACCAAGGAAGCCAGTAAGTTTTGTTGGCAGTTATCTAAGGCTGTGCCAGCATTGGACCTTGAAACCTGTCCTAGGATCCCCACCTGATGAGAATCTTAAGAACCACTTCTCTCCTACCAGAAAACTCTAATCATAATAACTAGTCGTAGATGGGCAATCATGTTGTTTTGGATATCAGGCGTTTGCTCGACAGCTATCCTATAAAAAAACTACACGAGTAGAATGGAACAAAACCACACAATCAAGTCATCAAGTAAGTTAAATCTGACTAACAGAACTAGAAAAATTCAATATCTGTCCAGGGCCTGAATTTATAACAGAAAAATGAAGCGTGACAAACTCGGATCTTTACTAGTTCGTGAAAAAAAAAACCATTGCAGTACATGCAATTCCTTGAGGCCAGATTCCCATGATTGCTGAACACAAACAGAATTGACACAAATAATGGTTCAAACAGTCACTTGTCATGTGCCAGAGTATGTATATAGACAGCTATATTGGTTCTAATATGCCGGCTGCATATTACCACCATTGCATGCAGACTTGAAATGATACTCGTCCACCGTGGAATAAATGTGGCCGCCGTCCACATGGTAGCTAATGGCGTCCCTGCTTGAAAAAAGGACGAAGAAAATGTAGAGATCTATCTAGGTCAGAGTGAGTGTGCACGCGCATGTGTGTGAGAGAAACAGAGAAATAGATAGATAGATGGATAGATAGACAGATAAATAGATACACACACACACACATATATATATATATATATATATATATATATATAGAGAGAGAGAGAGAGAGAGAGAGGAGTTACATGATCACATTTGTTGGTAAGCCCAATTGTCGGACGACCTCATCAACATGCAATCCTTGTTCAAGGGAACTGAGAAGTGACAATAGAATTGTCCAAGTCATGCATGCAAAAATGGAATTATAGGTAACATATATTTTTCTTTTTTCTTCTGTCTGACACTTTGTCCATAAACAATTACGATATGTGAAAAGTGGGTTGAAGCACTTGATATAGCTGAAAATGGGTCAATTTGACTAGAACTCAGATGTTTTTTAATAGGTCATACGAACTCAGTGATTGGTATAACTGCAAATGCATCAACTTAACTTGAATCAGATGTCATTTTGTAAGTGGTAGGAAGCAGCGGATGGAGTTCACAAAATGCATGGAGCTACCAATTTTTTTCAAGGGCATAGGAAGAGTGCATTTACTCAACTTAAGAGCTTGACCACTAGCATACGAGGCATATACAAGAAGTAGATGACACATGCCTATTCAGATAAAAGAAGAGACAGAGATGAGCATTACCACCTAAGTTTTGGCAACCACGAGAAGTAGTTCAGAATACAGAAGCAACAACCAAAGGTACACCTGAATGAGAATGATGCAACTCTAGTCTACAATAGCTATATACCGCCAATGTCATCAAGTCTAATAAACTTACAGGATTTCTGGCCTCTGGAAAACATTCAAAACTCTATTGCAAATGTCATTTGCAGATCCATTTTTACCCGGATAAGCTAGAGCCTACAAGGACCAAAGGAAAAGATAATAACATGATGTTTCAGTGATTATTTCATAACGATTTTTCTGATGTGGTTGCCTAATATCCAGTTGAGATACCTGGCTGATAATATGAGTTTGATATACCTTTGGTCCACTAAAATAAGTTGTATCCATAGCCTGGAGTCCCTGGACATGAACGAGAGTGCCTCCCTGATCAATGTGAAAGAGTAAAGAAAACTGATACGACAATAAAGATACTTGGAAAATGGAAAACAAATTATGGTTACATCAGAAGAGAAATTGAATTTATGTTTAGCTTTCCACTAACCTTCTTTCTGATGTTCTCTAGATGTACATGCATGCACTCCAAAAAGTGGAGCACAATATCATTGAAGTCAATCACAGGCCTTAAAATCAGAATAACATTGAGAAAATCAAGAATTAGTGTAGCAACAATTTATCATAGAAGAGTCAAGACTTGCAAACAACATAAAATTCTCGATGTAATTAAATATTCATCATGGTTTGCCAAATCAAAATTCCAACACTAACAAATTTGCAAAGTTTGCGCCTAAAGCATTTGAAGAACTAAAACTCAGAATTGTGGGGCAGAACTCTGTCCAGGTTCCCACGCATTATAATTCAACCTCAGATCTATCACAAGATTTGAACATGAAGATACCTTTGAAGGTAACCTATTTTATGTTTTCAACCTATGATCAAGCTGTTGATGCTTCATATGATGAATTATCATGTTTGAATATAAATTACAAACTCCAAAATGTTGTTTGAATGCTTAAAATGTTATTGCACTTTTTTTTCATTTGATTGAACATTGCTACAGAGACAAGTATCACAAAGTAGGAGTTCACTGTATACCTGAAACCCCCAACTCATCACTATCTTATCTCACAGATAGTGTCAATATGTGTGAGGTACTAAATACTAATTTCAGTATTTCTCTTCCATTTAAAACTACACAGGGACAGTAACATTTGCTCCGAGACAGTTCAAAATGATATAATATGACTGCACCACAACAAAGTGAGGTGCAGATGGAATTTGGAATTTTTTTGTTCTATGACTAGATACCAAATCACATATCCATTTTCTTTTTTTTTTTAAATAACCAAAGGATGTTTTTTATCCTCAGAAGTTAAAAAACCACAAATTCGAAATTAGGGTAGAAGAAACTAAAACAATATTATCTTTTATCCTCTAGAAAGTAAAAAAAAGCACTGATTTCATGATAGGGAGCATTTGCAACAATCCTTTCCTTGCAGCTTAGATCATAAGTTTATGTCATGACCTTTGTCATGAGTACTTTTGGATATTCTTATATATCTCAAAATTTATTGACTTATATGTGCTGCAAGCCTGCAACATACAACAACCAAGCAATCAAGTCCATTATCTTATAGTGAAGTTAGAATTTCTTAAAATAGTCACTAGCCAGAGGTTACGCTGCAACGACAGTTAGTTATCCAAAAGATTATTAGTACCCAAAGAAAATCTGAACTTCATAACAACTTAAGATTTGTCTGACAATAAAGACTATCTGTTAACAGATAAATCAAACATCCAATGAACGTATTCTTGAATGTATAAGCCAAGAAAAGGTCCAAAATTGCATTTGGTGAGAAGATATTATAACAGTAGCTGAAGACAAACAAAAGAGAGCAAAATAGTCAGAATGCTTACCTGACTGAGTATGCGACTGCATGCCTCTTGCCTTGAAACCCTTTCAGATGACCATTGACCTTTACATACATTCCATTTCTTTAAAACAGACAGAAGACATCCAGCCATTATAACAGAGACACTAAACAAGTAGAAAATCAGTTATTATACAAACCAAGGGACACAAAATGGTCACACATACTGCAAAGCTTCCACTTCTTGCGCATCTGAGACCTCATTAACCCTAAAACATATAATGGAAGCATATAACATCAACCTCAGTCGCAGGAAATAATATAGTGGAACGAGAACAGAAAAAGCAGATAATCTTTCAGATGCGATAACTAATATTCGACCATCTATTGATGTCTATTCGGCCAGTCCCGTCGTCGAGCGTGAAGGAGACATCCGTGGCCCTCTCCACCTTGTTCAACACCATCCCCAAAAGCCTAACCTACGCCCTCACAAGCAAGAAACAAAGTTCGCAATTGTTATCGTCGAGTAATACTTCGAAGAGGAAACCGACGCAAAAGAGAACATAGATCAGAGAAAGAAGAAGATATACATTGACGACGTCTACGCCGTCGACATTGAAGCCTGATTTGTCGTCTCCGATCACGCTGTAGCCTTCCGCTATCTGCTTCACGCTCAGTGGCAGCGATCCCTGGAAACCCCGGTTCTGAAGACAAAAGAATCCGCGATCAAGCCAGAGAGAGAGAGAGAGAGAGAGAGAGAGAGAGAGAGAGAGTACCTTGACAGGGGAGAAGGGAGGATCGCCGGCGGCGAGCTGGGTGGATTCCAGAGTCATGAAACCAGCACCAGAGAAGAGAGAAGGAGCTCCGGCGAACTGGCGGCCATAGAGCATGGATGCCATTGCGATCGAAACCCTTTTGGGTTTGGAGTTCGAATTTTGAAGTGACGAAGAAAAGGGAATGGGGCACCAAATGGAAGCGCAAATAGAAGTGGCGGGAGATCGTAAAGGCGGTTGAGGACTGCATGGAAAGGATCCGCTCTGACGTGGCATGTTTTAAGTGGTAGATACACAAAGCCTTAACGTGTCAAACTTTAACAAAAATAAATATAAACTTTGCAATGCAATTCTGTTCACTAATGACTAACTTTGATTATATTAAAATGAAGAAATATTCAAATTTAATTATTAATTTAAAATTATATGTTGTATGGGGTATAATATAAAGTATTATGCGCCTTAATTTACCTCTAAACAATATATTGTGTTCACAAAAGCACAGTTCACACTCAATAAGTCTCAAAATATTTGTATTTAACCAATTTTGACTCTTAAAACATGTTCATTTGAAGCTGAAACCTTCGTATTCAAGTTGCACGTTACTGATCTAAACCTCTGAACATATCGGACATCATATATATGATAATAGCTACTGAATTTTCTGCTTTCCTAAAAAAAGGTTGCACATATTACTTATTAATAGGTAATTGAGCAGGGTATGACATATATTACAGCCGCACACACACACAAGCTAATTCATACACCCTATTTGTCATACAACACGCTGGCATTTTACTTTGCTCACTTCTTTGATAACACCTTCAAGTTCAACCTTAGCCTTATTGATTACGAGCTCCCACCAGAACATGTCATTTCTTATATTATAATGTATTTTGGTTCCTAATTCAGAATTGAGAATTAGAATAGTATTTAAATAAAAATAAAAAATACGTTATCATCTATTTTTTATTTAAATTTATTGATGTTCAAGATTATTAGAATATGATAATTTAATATTTTGGTGAAAGTAAAAAAGAATAAGCCTAATTAAATTGATGTTGTTGACATTGAAAAATAATTTCACTATTCAAATGAGTCAATCAAACTTGATTCCTTATTAATCTTTTAATAATATTTTTTAGAATCCCATGTTAATGTTAATTTTATTTTGAATTATTTTCATTTAACTCCCTCGAACTATCGTAAAAATTTAGATTTAATATCGATGTATAAAATCAGTCAAAAATAGGTTTGAATTTTACTCGATCGACCAGTTTAATTCACAAGTCTGATTTGTTATTGTTTAATATAAAATTACTTTTTTACCCTTCTTATATTTCTTCTTTACTCTCACATCGCCTACACTAGCCTGCGTGCGCAACGAGCAACTCCGCTCGCTTGCGCACACAGGCGAGCACCAACCCTCGTCTGCGCGCGCAGGCGAGCTCCCCTACTTCTCCCCTGCCAGAGCCATCTCCCCTCAGATAAGAAGTACACCATATATCGACAGGTAAGATAACAGATGGATGCACAAGCTTCATGTTATCTTCCTCTGACTGCTCATGTTTTGTGATGGTGTTTTGATGAAACCAAATCTTGGGTTTCTGTGCTTGCTTTGATGTTGGTGCAGTCAATACTTGTCAGAGGTGTTGGCGGAGAGCATCAAAAGCTCGGACCTTTCATGCAGGTTCTTCCCATATGCAGCCGACTGCTGAGCCAAGGTCAGTTCCCTTCCTGGTATTCTTCTGGGGTTCTGAATTCGGGAATTAGTTCTCGGTTCATATTGCCATGTCTCATTTTGGGTATGTATTTTTGCTCGTGTAATGCCATCACTCTTGAATTTAAATAAAGGAAACAACTTTTGTAGTATTCATCATCTACTATGCGACTTTCACATAAGAATTCAGATTAGAAACTTATGCTTATATTTTGATATTGTATTTTTCTTATGGATTGCAATTCAAGATTCAATTATCTTCTGTTATTGGTATGTCTCATTTCGGGGTGTTTTGGCTCATCTTTCGTTGTGGTCTGATGCCATCACTACCTAAATTTGAAGAAAAAGAGGAACATTCCTGTGTTACTCATTATCCCAATGCTTCTTTTATTGCCTTCCACATACACGGTCTCTGATTAAGGGCTTCATTATGCTTGTATTCATTCTTTGATGCTACCGATTAATTTTACCCTATTTTTCTACCACTGATTGGGTAGATGGAATGTGTGTAATTAAGTTTAGCTCAAGACAGTTCTATTGCTTCCTTTGCTGATTGTTACCTCTCAAGTTCACTTCTAATCCATCTAGCTGAATAATCTAATTTATATGGTGTTATCATCACTTTTCAAATAAGCAGACTCATTGTCCTTGAGTGGATCCAATTGGATGCTTGTTCTGTCTTCAGATAGTTCCAAACTCCAAAGTGATTTCTTGTTGTGACCTGCTTCAGTTTTCTGAAATCTTACGGCAAAGTTTCTATTCAGTCTGTTTTATTTGTATTTTTTATTTTGTTATCATGTTATAAGAGGATTACATAGTAAGAAAACAACACATTGAAAATAGAATATTAGATGAAAAGTATTGAGATCAAAACATTGATAGTGCATGAGATAGTACATTTTATTGATGATTATTAGCTACGATTTCATATTGTAAATTTATAACTTAGTTCGTACTATATGATATCATGAATTTTATATCTATTTATTGCATTGCATATTGAGCTTTATAGCTTATGAGAAAATTACAGATCATGCAAGTAATTTATCTGAGGTATAATTAGACATTTACAGTGATTTGTGCTCGTGATGATTGAAGTTTGCACATGATTATAGTCCTTAGTTAGGTGACACTTTTTTATTTATATCTTATTGAATTGTAAGACTTTATGAATTATGTTAATCATGATCTAATATTTTTGAGACTTTGAAGATTTATATATGATATAAGACTTTCACATTTATGAAAGTTTTTTTACATTTTAAATTTTGTGTATTATTATGCAATTTTGTTCACTAATTAAATAATCAATCTTGTAGTAAGAGTATTTTATATATGATATAGCATTCCTACGAGACAAAATGTTCTTCTGGAAGGGAGCTTTACAAAATTCATATAAAATTAAAAAAAATATAGAAAAATGTTAAGTTTTTTTTTGTTTTTCAATTTGAAGAAGATGATGATTTATACTAAAGAACCACCAATAAATGTTAAAAATTTAAATATTACATATACGGTTACACATTTCCTTTTAAAATCGAATAATTATAATAATAATAATAATAATAATAATAATAATAATAATAATAATAATAATAATAATAATAATAATAATAATAATAATAATAATAATAATAATAATAATAATAATAATAATAATAATAATAATATGTTTAATAAGAAGATATTTTAAGTGAATGACCTTCCTATTTCTACGTGATTTTGTTCGATACATGTATTTTGATTTTCTTAATTATGGATCTTATTGAATTGTAAGACTTTATTAATTATGTCTAGTGTCCCTAAGAGAATATTCCCAGACAATATGTTCTTCGAGAAGGGCAGAACTTTACAAAATTCATATAAAATTAACAAAATTATATAAAAAATTAACAAGTTTTTTTTGTTTTTCAATTTGAAAAAGATAATGATTTATTTATACTAAAGAAATTATCTAACCCCCAATCAATGTTAAAATTCAAATATTAATTACACATTTCCTATTTTAAATCGAATAATAATATATTTAATAGGGAGATCTTTCAAGTGGATGAACTTCTTATTTGTACGTTATTCTGTTCAAGATATCATTTTAGTTACAATCCTTAGATGATTTTTTTAGATATTATTGAATTGTAAGATTTTATGAATTATGTTTTATCATGATTTAATATGTTTAAAGACTTGGAAAATTTATATATGATATAAGACTTTCACATTTATGAAAGTATTTAAAAAATATTGTATAGAAAATCATGAAAAAACAACAAAAACTAACTTTTAAAAAATAAGGTAAGAAAATTCATTTTTTTATAAAATTAATTTTCTTTACTTGTTGTTCAAAGTGTATATTATCTCAATTTGAGACGTATTTTGTGTCTATCTCAAATCGAAATGAAAAATCAACATAATTTAAAATAGACGTTGCATTTTGAATCGTAACAAGTACTTTTGGATGTTCGAAATTTGGATGCAAATTTCGTCACAAATATGTATTTGTTACTGATATTTCTTTGTTTGTAAATTTTATTATAAATATGCTATTTTCTTGTAATGGTTAGACCTCAACTTATATCATATTAATAAAAAGTTTCCATCAAAATGACATAATATTAACTTTTTTTTAATAAAAATTGATCTAAATTCAAATAAGACGTAATATTACTGTTATTATAATACAAAAATAAAGACGTTCGTAGCACAAAAAATGAGAGACCAAAGTATAAGAATATGCATAAATATTTGTTGCCTACTACTTTAGTTTAATATAAAAAAAATGGAGTCAAAGGTCCATCTCAAAACTTTTGGCTATAGCATGTGCAATATATTTGATGGTCGTGCCGCCTAAATATGATGGAGTTCTTATGTTTATGAAATATATCAAATGTTTTTTTAAGGAGAATATATAAATAGCTAATAAGTCCATTACAATTAATTTATTTACATATGTTTGAATTATCTATATATAAAACTTGACTCATTAGCCTTCCAAGTATTAAACAAATATGACTTTAATAATAATAATAATAATAATAATAATAATAATAATAATAATAATAATAATAATAATAATAATAATATGTAGCATTTATGTTAAGTTCAGTAATGGATAATAAGGAATTGATTTTCCTTTTACCAAGCACCTCTCTTTTTTTTAAAAAAAAAGAAAGCAATTGTCTACTCATATATTATCTTGAAATATCATGATATAAAAAATCGAGAAGCTTTAAGGAGAATAATGCTCTCAAAATACATAAATTAGTAGAAACAATGAGTGTACCTTTACCTTTGCATAAATTCATGTGAACATTTAAAAGTATCAATTATTTTTGTTTAAGAAAAAAATAACCGTGGTTTCAAATTTGATGTTTACGAATAATAAATTCGATCTTTTGAGATTAAAAAAAAATGAATTTCTACTTTTTATATTCCCCAAATTGATATATAGTCTTAAGTTAAATTCGTAATATAATTTGGCTCGCGAAATACATATTTATTTAAAAAAAAGATGAAAATGGATATTAAGTTCAATCCATCTCGGGCAATGCTTCCACCACCTTCTTCATAGAAGAGAGTTGTCGTGTGGATTACATAAACTAACAATTTATGTAAATTAAATGCACATTTTTTTAGATACATTTTTTGCTTTTAAATAATGGAGCTTTGTTTTGTAAGAAGATTGTCTTTGAATATATAGTTTTGTAATAAATTTATTTCATTATTTTAAGCGAATAAATTATAATTTTGCTGTACTCTATGAGTATTTTTTTTCTTGAGTTACTCCTGTTCCGATGTTGCCTTTATTCATACATTTTCAATTATTTTGAAATAAAGGGAGAAAAACTCTACTAATATTATAATCTTACATAAGTGCGCTACAAACTACCTAACCTCCCATATATATAATTTTTAAAATTTTCACCGATGATAATAAATTCATATGTCCAATAATTATTGCAGCATAGCTGCCCTAGGGAGGTACTTGAAGGTTATGGAGTTTGTTTTACATGTATATATATATATATATATATATATATATATATATATAATATATATATATATATTGAAAGCTTTCTTAAAATTTTGAAGTATTTTAATTTTTTATTATCCTCCACATTAAAAAAATAATTTTGCTATTGTCTAAAAACGTAGGCCAATTAAAATAGAACTTGTTAAATCTTATCGCATGTGTTTTATCTCGCAAATGTATATAATGATGGAGGAGCCAAGACAAGATGTGAAGGGAGACGCCCCTCATTCCGAAGATGGGGGATAAGAAGGCCAACCTACCTCTCTTATATTTTAATATTATTTTATTAGTTACAGTCAATATGGCGGGGAGAGCAAGTGATTTGTGATGGTCACCTAAATGATTAAATCGAAAAATTGACTGTCTATATATATAAAGGATTTTAATATGGGATATTTTGAAAAAAGAAGATATTATGCAATATTTTATATATATGTATGATCATATGTTGATGGTTTTAATAACAATCATGATTTTGTGCTAATTTAGATTGTGTCTCGAGGGTGACGTGAGCTAATAAACTCTGGATTTGATTTCTAAAATCACTATTTGAATAGGGGACCATTTTGCTCTTCATGCTTTAGGCCAAGTAAAGTAGTAGCAGTGGACATTGAAGACTCCGAGCGGATATAAAAGAAGTCTCTAATTTTTTTTATAGATGATTGGCCGGAAAACAACGGCAATTGATAAATTTTGCCTTGCTAATATTACATGTTTATAGTTAATCAGAAAATTTGTATTGGAATAGACTGTGGACGCGTAAAAGGTATCTACCAAACATAGTGGACACTTAACACTTCATATTTTATTTGTTTGAATAGGGAGTCAATTTCCTTTTCATGTCTGAATCAGTTTCTTGATGTAAAAATTTGGTAAAATGATTCATGTGCAAATTAAGGTCAAGAAAGTCTCCTCCACATAATGACAATGGCACCTACGATGGAATTCCTTGTGGAAAAGAGAGAACCACATTTCACACACTGTTTGGTTTCATGCTTGACAAATCAAAGCTGCTCTCTTTGACATGAGATTGCTACTATTATGACATCAAACCAGCAAATGTCCTCCTCACAACCAATTCCACACCAAAGGTTGCTGATTTGGTTAAGCTCAGGATTGTCATAATTTATAAGGGAATTCAACTGTGGATGGGGGCTCCTGTGGCTTACAAATGTGATGTTTGCAGCTTGGGCATGCTTCTACTTGAGTTGCTAGGCAGGAGAAGAAACCTTAAATTCAAGCAGGCTGAGACCCAGGAATGGTTTCCTAGATGGGTCAGGCAAAAGTTTGATAAGGGAAAAGATCAGACAGTAAGAAAGAAGAAAAGAGGGTAAAAGAAAAACAGTTCACCTGTCGTTGGAGTAGCTTCTTCCCCAGGGAATTCTAGTATATACATACATGCAGCTTCCTAGTAGTAGGACTTCATTGTTATTCCAAACTAGAGGCTGCACAACTTAATGAAGTTCCTGCAGAATGTCCTGTCGTGTAACATGTCCTGGGTTCCTGTTAAAAGGTTTATCTACCTCTGAATGTTCTATTGTTGGATTACTTTCATTAGTCATTACTAGATGATAAGCCAAAATGCAATTTCTCATACACTGTCAACAACTAATCATTATCAGTTATGGGTTGTGACTGCTTAATTAGGCCATGCTTGGTTGGTTCTGATAAAAGAAATGAAAAATACTACCAAATACCAATCAATCTTACATGTTCCAATGACACCGTGGCTATTTTGATGTCCAACATAACACTAGTTCTGTATCTGAAAGATGATGTTAAAGTTGTATTATGAAGTAAGATGTAAGATAATTGACAGTTCATTAATATCAAGAGGCATTGTTAAACAGTAATACAGCACACACGATCAAGAAGGTTAACACACACACATACACGCACACACACGCAAGTCTGAAGACAGAAATAGCGCGGAAAAGAAAGAGTAATTAAGTATTTTCACTAAATGTGGGCTATGGAATCCTATAATGAAGAATTGCATAAGCAAGGAGTTCTATTTCCATACGGGTTAATGATGTGTTAGTCTGAATCTATAATGTCATTTGGTCTATTAAGGAGGTGCCGTTGTTGAATATTGAAGCCTTTGGAAATACTCTTCAGCGTTGTCAAGTGCAACTTCTCCATCTGAAAAACACCAAAAAGAAAAATCTATGAACCTTCCGCGCATGAATAATTTAAAGTACTAGCGGGCAAAGCAAAACCCTTCTGGGATCTTTTGTCTTGATACTGGCTATTGACAATGCTATCCTTGCAAAGAAGTTTGTGTTTACAGGGAGCAATTTTGCAAAGGAAGGCTGGAAACAGTGTATTTTTCATTGCTATCGACTACAGACCATTTGCTTCATTGGTTCTGGCTAATCGTAGGAGAAAGTAGTCTCTGCTGGGCATAGTGATTTGAAGCTCTGTTCCATCTGGTGTTCTGAAACATTGAATAAGCTGGTAAGTTTCTCCCACTTCATCTTTGATTGCTTATTTAAGAGCAAGTTTGTTGAATCTTCCTAATAAGCTGTAGTTCAAAGTGGTCTTCATGTATGTAGATTGTAGAGGCACCTTCCTTTGTGATAGCTTTCGTGTGAGTTATGGTCTTTTACCTCAAGAAATGATCATGTTAACCATATACGTGATGATAAATTCAAGCAAATTGAGTCATGTGTCGAGTAGGAGTAGCGATATATTAAATGCATGATAATTCCTTCTAAAAATTAGAACTTTCTTCGATAAAGAACTAGTACAGAACAGAAAATTCCTCTTTATGCGTAGTGTGCATTGTAATGAAAGATTAACCAGTTAATTCAAGCAAATTTATTCAGAATTCAATTGGAGAAGAATGATGACTTCCATGTGCAATTAAGTTAATGCGCTTTTTGTTCTCTTCAACATTTTTTTGTAATCTTTTTTGCAAAATTGAGCAAAAGATTAGCCAGTTAACAAAGAAATATATCCTTTTCACAAAGATAATGTCACCCTACAAGAACACAGATAATTTGTAATCTAAAGCATATGCTCATGAATGAAAGTTAATCCTTGTTAAACTGAGGTTATATTCAGCTGGACAATTTGTGTTAACAAAAACATCATCGAGTTCTTATCTAATTGGCACTGCAAGCTGACTACAATCTTTACTGTTAAAAGAAATGGATACAAATTGATAGATGTAGGTGCAGGCTTCAAATTATAAACTACATGGCTCCTGTGCAAAATCTCATCAATGGACTTCTGTGAAACTTCCACAGGTATGTCGAGCCCTCCGAGTGGGAGTCCTTCGTCGTCGAGCTCCGGTGGCACGAGTTGGGCTGCTGCTGTTACTACTGTTGGCAAGTTGCCTCTTTTACCTCTGGTTCCAATGGCAACCTTCATGCCAATGCTTCACCTCACCATTACACCAATTTTTACAGGAGTAGTGACTGGAGTCGTCATAATCGTAATAGTAAGAGCGATGTTAAAGTGGCAGAAGAGAAAAGCCCGAGCAGCTCGTTCATTGGCGCGGCGGGAAACCAGTCCTGCAAGTCCATCGACCTTTGCTGCGAGCAACGATACGAGGATCGAAGTAGAACCCATCGAGAGATTCCTCGATGATGTGCTGAAAGAGAAGCCAATGCGATTTACACCTGAACAACTACGAGAATTCACAAAAAACTACAGCCAGAGACTGGGATCAGGTGGCTTTGGAGTAGTATACAAAGGGTGGTTCCCCAATGGCGCACCGGTGGCTGTCAAGGTCCTGAACGAAACCATGAACAAGAAGGCCGAGGAACAGTTCATGGCAGAGGTTGGAACGATAGGCAGAACCTACCACATCAATTTGGTTAAGCTCTATGGATTTTGTTTTGATCATTCAGTAAAAGCACTAATCTACGAGTTCATGGAAAATGGATCGCTTGACAAGTACTTGTTCGAACAGCCGCATGAGATCGAGTGGGCAAAGCTGTACGAAATCGCAGTCGGAACAGCAAGAGGAATCAGATACCTGCACGAGGAGTGCCAACAGAAGATAGTGCATTACGACATAAAGCCAGCAAACGTTCTTCTCACTGCAAATTTCTCGCCTAAAGTTGCTGATTTTGGATTGGCAAAGTACCGCGACAGGGAAAGAAGCTACGCCACGCTCACAGGTGGCCCACGCGGAACGCCGGGCTACGCGGCCCCGGAGATGTGGATGCCGATGCCCGTCACCCACAAGTGCGACGTCTACAGCTTCGGCATGCTTCTGCTGGAGATCTTGGGGAGGAGGAGGAACCTTGACCTGACGGGAGCTGAGAGCGAGCAATGGTTTCCACTGTGGGTCTGGCGCAAGTACGAGAAGAGCGAAACAGAGTCCATCATGTCGCTCTGCGGCATAGGAGACGAGGACAGGGCGAAGGCCGAGAGGATGTGCCAAGTAGCGCTCTGGTGCATACAACAACGTCCGGAGGCGAGGCCTTCAATGAGCGGAGTCCTACGGATGCTCGAGGGAGAGGTGGAAGTGGTGCCCCCTGAGAACCCATTTCAGCACATCGCCCTCGACTCTGCGAGGTCATCTTGGTCGACTGGACGCACGACGGATTCAAGCAGTGAAATGAGTCCTCAGAAGAACGATGACAAAGGAACGGAGAGCTCGTCGTCGCCATCATGAACACGCTACAGATGCACTTGGAGTAGCTAAGTATTCTTTCACAGTATGGATATCGTTTGTGTTAGGCATGCAGTTGTTGTAATTGTTATTAACTACATGCACAGCAATTTGTAAATTGGACCAGTAGAGGGGACATTGCAATCCACTGTTATTTGTTTATTTTTGAAGATCCATGACCAAAAAGTAGTACTGCAATGTTCAACAACTGCCAGATTACTCAAGTTGAGAGTTCACTGTGACAAGTTTAAAAACTCCACCATCAACAAACATAAAGGAGAAGTTTGGTTGAGGATATTAATATTTCTCGTATTTGAATTAAACATATAAATTCTGTTTGGTTGGATAATAAGATCAAATTAATATTTTATTCTTCATATTTACATCAAACAAGACAATTTGAATTGAGAAGAGAGAAGAATATCTAGTTATTCTTAAAATTTTGTCAATCACCTTTTAGAATAGATTTGTTAAAAATATCTCAATTTTTTTAAAATTATCTCAAAATTTGTAAAACTACTATCTATATTTTAAAAATTGAGAATAAGTTTATTCCTAATAAACACATAATTCGCTTTTATTTATTCTTTTGGAATATGTTATTATTCTAATTCTCAATCCAAATAGGATCAATAAATTCCTTTCTCTAAGAATGAGAGCAATTGCAAAACTAAAAAAAACAATTTATCGACAGTAGGTTTGCAACTAAAAGGAGACATAAAATTTTGCTACTCACTGCCTCAAGCCTCAAACCTCAAACTCAATTCGATCTAGAGTTTGATATTTATCGATAAAATTTGTGTACCCTCATTATTTTCTTTATATTAGGCATATAATAGAAAAAAAATAAAATGAGAGGATTTTGCCAGTAGAAAAGAATCATATTCATCAGGAGGTAGCTATGAGGAGATAACATAGTCATCATGCACAACCACAACCTAACACTCTCAGGTCACTTACGATAAATTACTTGTACAACTAAGAAGTAAAAATATTTTAAAATAAGATATTCCTCTCGATAATAATTCCTCTTGAAAAATATGATTTTCCATTGTTAGATCTGCGTAGTTGTCGTCCAGTAGTTGTTCATTTCACATCCTTGGGTTGCTGTTTAATTGCTTTGTTTAATGGCCCAAGAGGAGGAGATCTCGCAAGAGCGTGCACGGCCGTGGACCCAGGACGAGTCTATGTGCTTTGGAAGTTTCATGATACACGCCACGTCCTCGTACAACCCCTCACTTTCCCTTGAAACCAAGTCAAAACGCGATTTTATGATATAAGACTTTCATATTTATGAAAGTTTTTTTTTAACATTTTAAATTTTACGTATTATTATTCAATTTTGTTCACTAATTAAATAATGAATCTTGTAGTAAGAGTATTTTATATATGTCATAGCATCCTTATGATACAAAATGTTCTTCTGGACGGGAGCTTTATAAAATTCATATAAAATTAAAAAAATATATAAAAAAATGTTAAGTTTTTTTTGTTTTTCAATTTGAAAAAGATGACGATTTAGTTATACTAAAGAACCACCAATTAAAAATTTAAATATTACATATACGGTTACACATTTCCTTTTAAAATCGAATAATAATAATAATAATAATAATAATAATAATATGTTTAATAAGAAGATATTTTAAATGAATGGCCTTCTAATTTCTACGTGATTTTGTTTCATAGATGTATTTTGATTTCCTTAGTTAGGGATCTTATTGAATTGTAAGACTTTATTAATTATGTCTAATGTCCTTAAATATTCCCATCACGTGACAAGATGTTCTTCAGGAAGGGCAGAACTTTACAAAATTCATATAAAATTAACAAAATTATATAAAAAAAATTAACAAGTTTTTTTTGTTTTTCAATTTGAAAAAGATAATGATTTATTTATATTAAAGAAATTATCTAACCCCTCAATTTTAAAATTCAAATATTAATTACACACTTCCTATTTTAAATGGAATAATAATATATTTAATAGGGAGATATTTTAAGTGGATGACCTTCATGTTATTCTGTTCGAGAGATGCATTTTAGTTATAGTCCTTAGGTGATTTTTTTAGATCTTATTGAATTGTAAGATTTTATGAATTATGTTTAATCATGATTTAATATGTTTAAATACTTGGAAAATCTATATATGATATAAGACTTTCACATTTATGAAATTCTTTAAAAAAATATTGTTTAAAAAATCATGAAAAGACAACAAAAACTAACTTTTAAAAAATAAGGTGAGAAAATTCATTTTTTTATAAAAATAATTTTCTTTACTTGTTGTTCAAAGTGTATATTATCTCAATTTGAGACGTATTTTGTGTTTATCTCAAATCGAAACGAAAAATCAACATAATTTAAAATAGACGTTATTTTCGTTACATTTTGAATTGTAACAAGTACTTTTGGATGTTCGAAATTCGGATGCAAATTTCGTCACAAATATGTATTTGCTACTGATATTTCTTTGTTTGTGAAATTTTATCATAAATATAATATTTTCTTGTAATGGTTAGACCTCATCTTATATCATATTAATAAAAAGTTTCCAATTTACAAAATGACATAATATTAACTTTTTTAATAAAAAAATGATCTAAATTCAAACAAGACGTAATATATTTTTTTATATATTTTTTTAATTTTATATGAATTTTGTAAAGTTCCCTTCCAGAAGAACATTTTGTCTCATAGTGATGCTATGACATATATAAAATACTCTTACTACAAGATTGATTATTTAATTAGTGAACAAAATTGTAGAATAATACATAAAATTTAAAATGTAAAAAAAACTTTCATAAATATGAAAGTCTTATATCATATATAAATCTTCAAAACTAAAAAAAATAATTTATCGACAGTAGGTTTGCAATCAAAAGGAGTCATAAAATTTTGCCACCCACTGTCTCAACCCTCAAACTCAATTCGATCTAGAGTTTGATATTCATCGATAAAATTTGTGTACCCTCATTATTTTCTTTATATTAGGCCTATAATAGAAAAAAAAAATAAAATGAGAGAAGTTTGCCAGTAGAAAAGGATCTTATTCATCAGGAGGTAGGAGATAACATGGTCATCATGCACAAACACATCCTAACACATATATTACGATAAATTACTTATACAACTAATAAGTAAAAATACTTTAAAATAAGATATTTCTCTCGATAATAATTCCTCTTGAAAAATATGATTATTCCATTATTAGATCTGCATAGTTGTCGTCCGGTAACTATTCATTTCGCACCCTTGGATTGCTCTTTAATTGCTTTGTTTAATGGTCCAAGAGGAGGAGAACTCTCAAGAGCGTGCACGGAGTCTATGTGCTTTGGCAGTTTCATGACTCACACCACGTCCTCATACAACCCCTCACTTTCCCTTAAAACCAAGTCAAAACTCTTTTCCTTAAAACCAAGTCAAAATGCCATGGATCCTTATATTTAGCCTTAAAATTCGCATCTTTCTCGCAGTACCACGTGCAGTACTCCTTTCCGTATCACTATAAGGTACTACTACTAGAAACAGACGCCCTTTGCAAGAGATCATGTAAGCAGTGTCTCGAATCGACCGAGGTAAATATTTATAGTCAAGTTACATGCATGCTTGTTACACACAAGTTGTTCCGTACCTAAACAAATTAGACAAAACTATTATTTAACTATTAAGTCAGCCCTTGTACCGAAAAAAAAAAACTGTGCGTGGGTCAGCAAGTTGGATGGAATGAATTAATTTCATATTGCAGGTCAACAGGGGCAGGGAAAGAGTGTATTTATCATCATTATTCTGTGCAAGATCTGAAGCAAAGTTGGTGCTTAGGATTGCTTCCTCTTGTTGTCCATTCTGCTAAATTTTTCAGCAGCCAACAGAGCCTTGGAGCGTTTTCCAATTCAACCAATGAAATGAGTGAAAGTAATGTAGCTTCCTGCAACATCTCCAGGAGAATGAACGGTGACTTGCTTGGAAGTTTCTGTATGGCAGCAATTCGCAGCAAGAGTCTTCAATATTTTCTCGGCAACTTGTTTGCAGGTTTGAATGGAGAAATCCGATAGCTCGACGTAGGTAGCAGGAAGAGAGAAGCAGCAGAAGTCTTATATTCTGTTTCGGGGACAAAGAAAGCCAGACAAGTATGAACCCCTTTCTCTTCTCTGTCTCCTTTTTCATATGATCTGTAAAGTGGGCTGCAATTAATACTTGTGTTGAAACCTTATTTTTTCTTTCTTTGGAGTTGGTACTGAAAGATCGACCCTTTGTGCCTGTGGACAGTTTAGTTGTGTCTACATACTCGAGAGTCTCTGTTCAGAAAATATAATCCAAATTGAAGCAGAAGTTGAAAAATCCTGAAACTGAAGCAATAGAAACCACATCTCCAAACAATAGAATCAATTCATTCATCCTTTGTCTGAAAAATATATCACATATATTGGTTCAAACTGAAAGTTTCAGGATGAACCATTTACAAATGAAAATGATTTTTCTGTAGGCATGAGCACATATCATGAGAACTGAGAAAATGATTACTGCAAAATCCAATGGATAAAGGTTCTTTGCAGCGAAAACAAAGTGAGCCTTGGTCATTACAGAGACTTAAAAACTTATAATGTAATATAAAGACGAGGATGTAATCCTATTACTTATTTAGTTATTAACATTTGCTATCATACACTTCTGGAAATCTATCAAATTGAACAGTCTTTACAAACGAGAAAAGATAACGAATAGTATGTTTCCACAATTCTGATAAGGCTTTAGGACTCATCAGAGTACATCATTTGTTTCCTGTAATCTTATCTCACATACTTGCTTTCGATGTTAACTACAGATGTCAAGTTCAACAAAGACACCTTCATTCACTTCCACCAATTTTCCCGGAGCCACTGTCATCGCCACCAGTAAGACGAACCTCTTGCTCTGGAATACAAATATATTAATCTCAAATTCTCAAAGCATCATCTTGTGTCAAATTTCACAGCTGGAACTATCGTAGGAGGTGCAGTATTGATAGTTATTACTGTTTTGATCATCGGATGTGTTCAGAAATCCAAAAGTGAATCTAGGAACGAACCATCCGAACCATCTGCAGGCAATCATGCACCACATACTTCTAGTTTGAGTAGAGACTTGAAAATTGAAATGGGAAACATCTATAAGTTACTTGAAGAAACCCTGCAAGAGAAACCCATGATCTTTACTCCTCAACACCTTATGCAATTCACAGATAATTACAAAAGGAAACTCGGCTCAGGTGGCTTTGGGGTAGTCTACAAGGGGCAATTTCCTAATGGATTGCAGGTGGCAGTTAAGGTCCTGCATGGGACCTTAGACAAGAGAGCTGAGGAGCAGTTCATTGCAGAAGTTGCCACAATAGGGAGAACACACCATATCAATCTGATCAAGCTCTATGGCTTCTGCTTTGATACAATACTGAAAGCACTCGTTTACGAGTATATGGAGAATGGGTCACTTGATCAGTACTTATTCGGTGAGAAGAATATAATTGAGTGGGGAAAATTGTATGATATTGCAATTGGAACAGCCAAGGGTATCAAGTACCTGCATGAGGAGTGTCAGCACAAGATTGTACATTATGATATGAAGCCTGGAAATATACTTCTTGATGCAGAATTCTTGCCAAAGGTCTCTGATTTTGGACTGGCTAAACTCTGTGACAGGGGTAACGTTAACATTATGCTAACAGGATACAGAGGAACACCAGGATATGCTGCACCAGAGCTGTGGTTGCCTTTGTCTGTTACTCACAAGTGTGATGTCTATAGCTTTGGAATGCTTCTGTTTGAAATACTAGGAAAGAGGAGGAACCTTGTATTAAGAGGAGGTGAGAGCCAGGAATGGTACCCGAGATGGGTCTGGCAGAAGGTTCAACAAGGGCAACTTGACAGTGTAATCTCACTAGCCGGAATCGAAAATAAGTACCGAAAAAAGGCAGAGAGGGTATGTAAAGTGGCCTTGATGTGTGTCCAGTTTCAGCCAGAAATCAGGCCTTCGATGAGCCGTGTGGTGAGGATGTTGGAGGAGGAAGAGGAAGCAATCATGCCTTTTGATCCATTTCTTTACCTAACTTCGCATAAATCAAGTTCGTCTCCATGGGACACAAGCACAGCGGAAAGTGCAAGCAACAAAAGTAATCCAAATGATATAAGTCATTTGGGCGCTGCATCATGACATGATCATCTTTGCTGTCTTCTTTGGTACATGCATTTAACAATGAAGGTAATACAGATAACATCACAAATATTACAATTTTCTGAAAGTTTTCCATTACCGATAATGTTGCATTTATACTTTGGTGATTTATTGCAGCCAAGAAGAAATGTGATTATTTATCACGCAATTGTGCAGCTATTCAGTCATAATAGTACTTACTTACATTTTCTGTAACTTATATGAAGGATCTAGACTCAATGAGTCTATTAAGAGTTGGTGATTGCATCAGCAACGATTGCATGAGCAATATTTCAATTTATGATCAAGGAATTTTGTAAGAAGGTGAAGGTAAATATATAAATGCTTTGTTAGCAATTGAACAAGAAAAATCCAAACTTCATAGTATTCACAAAGAAAATTGTGCTGTCAGATATGTCCAAGTAAAAGAACCCCACGCTATAGGGAATTATATGGTCATCAGTACACAATTTAGGACTATTTTCACTAAAGAAGTAATGACTTGTGCTCTTGCAAAATATGGACTGAAATGTATGTCAGCATAAAGCAAAAGACAATTTCATCCAAGGAACCCTTTTGGAAGATATCCCAATAAATTACATTCCCTTCCAGGAAGAAATCCCCATAATTTAAAGCCCACGCAGATTACATGACTCCTTCAGGAGGAAGGAAAAACAAATTTAACAGGCAACCAACGTAATTGGCCTCTCTATACTGACCTGCTCGTCGGTGTCACATTATCAAATAGACAGTCATAAATGTATAAGGTTATATAACAGCGGGTGTACCCAAAATTAGAATATCTTGATCCTCACAAGCTCCACATCATCTTGGACATCGGATATTGCACATTGTACAAAATCAGCGATGAGCAACAGAAAGTTCAAATGGAGATAATGCTTTATTTCACCACTGATCTATCAGACAGCTTGTTCTTTGTTGACATGTTGCTTCAGCTTAGCACCAACCTTGACACCTTCAGTATCCTGCAATGGAAAATTCAGAAATTTAATTTGCACCTGAAATCACAAAGGCCAACTATTATGTACCTGCTGCCAAATATCTTGAAATAACAAAACATAAGACCATAAAAGATATTTCATCTGGAAAAAGAAGATGATTAGTTCACAACATTTTTTTAGCACTTGTTGCCATTTAAGACCAGAAGGTCCAGAAGAATGCATAACATAGCCCAAAGACCGAAGTATGCTAAACACAGCCTTATTAAGCCTGTTTGAGACCAAGGTTCCACAATATCTGTAGAAACATGAGAAGCAATCTTCCGACAGGCAGGGGCCCGATAAATCACAGTTAAACCTTAGTACTTTACACAACAAATGAGGGCACGGTTATGGATTACCATGATAATTTGACAAAAAAAGCAGCAGATCAGAAGCA
The DNA here is from genome assembly GCA_001647135.1 of Pontederia paniculata. Taxonomy (NCBI): domain Eukaryota; kingdom Viridiplantae; phylum Streptophyta; class Magnoliopsida; order Commelinales; family Pontederiaceae; genus Pontederia; species Pontederia paniculata. Next base: position 57,576 of record LTAE01000043.1, read on the forward strand.
AGACTCCCAGCATTATTAGAGGGAAAGATGCAAAACTAAATTGGCCATCCACTTTGATCAGTCCATCCCCGACAAGCTCCGGCTATGCTCTTGACTCGGCCAGACTTGAGGGTGTCTACCGGGACAGGCTCACTCGCCCTCCTCATGAACTGTTCAACACAGCACATCCATACCACCAGCTCGTCACTCATGATGCTCCTGAATACAAGCACACGATCCCCCTACTGTGGCATCCTTATTGCCTGCCTATTTAACTGCTCTTGCGTTATCTATGTGCTACTCATTGTAATCCAAATAATTAGACATTGGAATATGATAATACATTAAGTCCCAGAAGCATGTTAACGAAATTAATACCATAAAAAAGATAGAAATGTAAAAGAACTCCCAAATCACACTAATTGAGTTCCAAACTTGAAAATGCAACAAAAATCAGTAGATTATTTACATACAAGCTAAACAACGGAGGTGAATTCGCTAACCTTTCCATGATTCTCGTAATAATCATTTACTGCCCACTGGTACTTCGACTGGTTCAATCCGAACCATTCCGATACGTACTCGTCCAAGCTCGAATGGACTGCAAGATCAAGACCAAACACCAATTAAACCACCACCAGATCTCAAAGATTAGGACGCAAGCCAAAGAATCCTAAAAAAGTTACCATCTTGGACTCTGGCAATGGCGTCCCGGAAGAAGCCAAACAAAGATCCCGAGTCCTTCGCCGACGGCTTCTCGAACTGCTGCGGCGGCACCTGCACACGAGTAGGAGCCTGAAATGCAGGCGTCTTCAGCACCTCCGCCGTAGGCGGGGAAGAATGAGCCTTCGCGGGCGAGAGAGGCGGCGAGGGAGGGGAGTTCGCCGGCAAAGGAGACGCCTTTCCGCGGCTAGCAGAAGCCTCTTCCGCAGATACTGACTCGGAGGCTTTGGGCGTCGCTGGCGGCGGGGTGATGAAGACGGTGTAGCTTCCGGCCTTACCGATCACCGGCGGCGGTGGCAGCGTCGTCGCCTCTCGCGGCCGCGCAGCGGCCATGGCGAGGCAATGTGGGGAGAGGAGAGCTCGCGGTTTGGTGGTGGGAGAGCGGAGGAAGGCGGCACTGGTAAAGAACAGGAGCTTTTAGACCGCATCCGATGCGTTTTTTTTTTTATTTTCCCTTTTTTGTGCTTTTATTTCCTCCTTTGGCTCATGAAAAAAAGGCGAAGTGGTTTTTTTATTGTCGTCGTCCTTTACTCGCTCAGAAAGTGGGGTCACTTTTCTGCTAATTTTGGCCTCGAAGTTATAATAAAATAACGAAATGCCACTGAAGTTTTCGGTCTCAGATGTTTGAAATTTTTTCTTCGCCGGAAGGGGTTTTATGGGAATTTGGGATGAGGACTGGATTCTTTCCCCCATTAATGTACCACATCCGTCTTCTGAATCTGAACTGCTTAGAGCGTAAATAAATTTCACGCATAAAAATTAAAAAGGATGATATGTAACTTTTTTTTTAATATAAAAAAAGTTTTGGCATCATTTTTAGCATTTCAATATTTTTACAGCTTAGACAGATTAATTTTTTTATCTTTCAACCGTGACGACTTCTTTATTTTAATTTGTGTCTTCTCCTTTGGAGTTTAGCCTCATACGGTCATACCAACTTAATCAACTAGTTGTTGGTATAATGCAAGTTTTCTAGATGAAACTATGAGCTAATTTAGTCAAGACGAAGAATATTAAATTTTATATATTTTCAGCAAAATAATAATAATTTTTAATGAGCATTTTGTACAAGCTTCAAATTTATTTCACGAAAAGATTAACATACTCACCCATATTTTCTGCCCTTTGCATGTAATTTTAGCACTGCATGCATTGTAAGTTGGTGGAATATTCAACGATCAAAGCATTCAAGTCCGATCCTTTGTAAGAATTCCGATCCTTTGTAGGAACTTCTGCGATATGAGTTTTCCCGTGAGTATGCATTTATATCCTCTGAAAAAAGCAAGAGTCTCTACTTGAGGGCTTGCCTTCATTCTCTTTTTATATTTGAATGTTAGCGAATAATCGCTTTCAAGTATTTAGTGAAAAAATTTAATTGTGGATATAAAGTTTATATTGTAAATGTGTAGATGTCGTGTGTATATTTTGAGTTTACTAGTTCTCATCAAGGCCAACTGTAACAAAACAAAATTATGTAGAGTGACCCGAAATAATGACAAAAAGAGGGGTTCCATCTATTTGTTATCCGAGGCTACGCTTGTGAAGATGAAATTACTTTGAACTCAAACTTAATGCCAACAGCTAATACCATTATTATATCATAACAAGTGACCCTTCTTCACCTGACACAGCTAGATTAGGTGAAGATGAAACTATTTTGAGCTCAAAGCTTAATGCACATCTACAGTAAGTTGGTGGAACGATGCCATAATAAGTGATCCAACGATCAAAGCATTCAAGACTATTTACGTCAAGATGTCTAAAACAAGACGGTGGTAACTATGGACTACAGTTTTTTTCTTTTTTCAAAACTATGGACTACAGTTGAGATGAACACCCAAATGGGTAAACAGATGATGAGCCACATGAAGGTCCATGGAGCACATGGCCACCTCCATTCCCACTTTCAAGAGGAGATAAGGTTCAAACATCTTTGTCCCCGCGCCCTGTTTGCCTCAATTTTGTATCTAACTTTGAAAATCTATTTGAACTTATTAGTTTGTGACTAATTTAATATAAAATCTTAAAAAATAACTTTGAATGCCAACTTGAAGATGCAGCAAATAATATGTTTTAACATGCTGCAGATGTGTTCCAAAAGACTACTGTTTATCGCTAAGTTCACAGAAAAGGGAACAGCCGTACACGAACACATGCTGGATATTTATAGGACAAGAGTGGAAGCTAAAGAAGAGACAATTAGTAGGTTTTCATAATAAGGGTGGCTCCATACATGAACTGACTGTCATTAACTAAGAGTTTACAGAAGAAAAATTTGACCTTAAATAGCATTTACTGAAGACATGTTGGAGTTCATGTTACCAGGTCTCTCGTGACCACATGTGACACCAATAAGTTCAGCATCTTGGAAAAGTTGGCTGTGTGTGTGTCAGAGAGAGAGAGAGAGAGAGAGAGAGAGAGAGAGAGAG
>LTAE01000043.1:60806-72898 GCA_001647135.1 Pontederia paniculata
GAGAGAGAGAGAGAGAGAGAGAGAGAGAGAGAGAGAGAGAGAGGTAAGAGTTAATATAACAACTAAATTGATTCAAATTCTAGAGGAAAACATATTCACGTTTAAATTCTCGAATTATATTAACCAGGTTAATATTTCTTCAAAGCAGCGAGATTCAATTTGTATTGCCTGGTTTGAGGCTGGTTAAAGGTGGGCCCGAGCCGCGGTTGAAAAAGGATGTGAGATGAACGATGAATGATTATAAGCCTGCAATCAATTGCTTTCCGAAGGATATTTGCATCATTGTTTGATGACTACGGAAATAATTGGTCAATTTCCAAGGCATGATATGATCATTTGATCAGCTTCGTAGTTTTTTAGAATTCTCGTGCATGTGCGAAAAAATGTTAGCATATGAGTGGACACCATCATGACATTCTACTCGTAAATCTCACTAAAAATACGTGAGTTGGAAAAAAATGTATGCACACTTTAAGCAAATAGGAACAAAACTGTTAATGCAGCTTAGTAACATGCGTCCGCATTAGTATAAAAAAAATATATTAAGACCATGCATGTGCAAATGTATAGGCAAAATTGTCAAAAAGAAAAGCAATAGCCTAAGTACATAACTTAACACTTGTATAACACCATACGCATACAATTAAGCAAATGAAAATTCCCAATACAAATTTATCTTGAATAAGTGCAAAAGCACACACTAGAACTATATTCTCAGCTCTCATTATTGATTCTCTTTGCTATAATATAGAGCATCACATAATTCAGGCCGAATATAAAAAAAAAAAAGTTGCAGGAAAATGAAGCACTGCCCAATTTCAAGCCCAGAAAGAGAAATGTCTATTAAGCAACCATGATAAATCCAAGTACTTATTGTGTAATTTCAAACCATGAATAAACGATCAAATAGATCATATCCCAGCGGCTTATGCATCAAACGTGACATCTCAATGGCAGCAGATCTGTACACAGTCAATTCTCTCTTTTCTCAGTGCAATAAGGATTAGATGAAACATAAAAGTAAAAAAAAGCAAAATGCGAGGTTCCCTAGTACATTATGAACGGATAGTAACATCAAACACGATGCACAAAAGATGAGTATTTGCCCACAATAGTTGAGAATTTCAATCGTCCAGTCTGTGAACAGGTTAGACCTAATATCTAACCGGGGCTACCTTTCATTCCAACATTATGTATAGATCCACAAGCAAACATGACAGAGTCATTCATGCTGGCTGACATCTAAAAAAGATTGCAACACTTACTTGATTCAACTCAATGAACTCGCCAATGACAGCTCATGCAGCTCACTTAACATCCACTCTTCTCCAGTTTGGCCACCAAGAACTATTGCTCGTGTTCCTCCCACAACACATGTACTATGCCCCCAAGCAAATCGGGGTGGACGACCAGGTACATTCAGTATTCTCCATGTTGGTTGTTCTTCAGTGGGATCCAACAGATAAAGCTGGGAAGCTGAATGAAGGCCGGCAACAGATCCGCCAAATATTAAGATTCTGCCTCCTGGAAGACTTACAGCAACATGATCAAGGCGTGGCGGAGGCCCGATTCCAGATGGATTCCCAGCACCAGGCATTCCACTCCCTGTAATGCATCTCCAGCAAGGTTCTTCTTCACTGAGATCCATGGTGAACACATCACTAGACCTCAACCGAAGAGGACCGCTCTTAGCAAGACCACCAAACATCAAGATCTTACGGCCATCATACACTGAGAGCGAGTGGCCCAACCTAGATGGCGGTGTCCATGATGCTGGAATCTCTCGCCACACAGGTTTTTCCATTGTGACATCTAACAGGTAAGTGTCACTCAAAAGTACACCAGAATCAGCACACCCACCCGAAACCACTAACTTTGTGCCGTCGAGAGTGCAAGAACTGTGCCATGACCTAGGCAAGGGAGGTGCAAGTCCAGAGATCTCACGCCATGCAGGATGCTGGGCATCCAAGTCCAGTATGAAGACATCATTCAGCAAACCCTGCCTACCACAACCACCGAACACAACCAACCAGGAGCCATTTAAGCAAGAAAGTGTGTGACCCCACCTGCCAGGAGGAGCTGAAGCCACATTGACATGTCTCCACTCGGGATTAGTAGAGTTCAGATCTAAAACAAAGGTATCATTCATTGGTTGCATATTAACACCCTCTCCACCAAAAAGAACAACCCGGTTCCCAACAGCACATGCACTAAAATTGCAACGAGAAGGCTCTACTGCACCTCCAACTGTCAATTTCCTCCATGCAACGGCCTCAAGGGTAGTCAATTCCCTAGCAAGTCTACCCCATCCAAGCCTCTTGGCTCCAGGTACAGTATCTAATGCACGAGTAGTTTCTCGGCCCCATGCATTTTGGCATACCATTCTCCACAGATCCTCATTCTTCGTAAGATAATAAAATCTCTTGCATACAGAGCCCACAGACGCAATATCTCTTGGAGATAACCTTGAAAGGATTTTCTGACATAACACTTCATCACTCAGCTGCAACATGCTACAAAATTCACGGCAGATATTGCCATGTGCAGCTGGAATGGGTCTGTATGTGATATCAGCCATAAAACGATCAGGTTTCACAGGATCCTTCACCGCATAAGTAGGCAGAGGACCTAAATCAATATTTGTGTCAATGAAGAACTGGATGCCCATAACATGGGTTATGGTCTCATCGTCCCCATATATCGGGGTCAGCTGAAGCCTGTTCATCATCGGAGAACCATCCTTTCTAAAGTTTAATAAATCACCTTGGAACTCGATGCCCTCCTCAATGCACCTCCGTATCTCAGCAATTATTGTGGCATCCACTAATGGATGTCTCCTTTGAGCAAATGGTCCTCTGCACTGTAAGAATCGACTGAAACAGAAAAATAGCAGGAGAAGAATGAATCCTAGTTCATGTTTATTTTGAAATAATTTAACACAAATAAGCCTTCTCAAATGCCAAAAAAATTCTTCCTTTTCTCGGTGTAAACAAGGCTATCAATTACTTGATACAATAATGTCTTAGTAAAAGCAGCTATCGTAATTGTCCATTACTCATCAAGGACGTATTAAGGCAGTTTAGAATGAAAGATGTATAAAATGAAATCCAACAGAGTACTGTAAATAATATACTCACTATGGCCCATAGAAAGAAAGCCAAATATTTCTACAAATAAATCACTGCTGATGGAAAGATGCTACAAATAAGATAGTTACAGAAGCCAGAAATCAAATTTGAAGCACTTCATATGCTTTTGCATTTACAAAAATACTAAAACTTCAAAAGGGATCCAGATGCTAGAGAAACAAAGATGTAAAATGGGTAACACAAAATCAAAACAGCAAAAACTGAATTTGCTGTCATTTCCTATTTACAAGCATTTTATTTCATATGGATGGAACATCCTATCCAAATGTCACTTTGAATTAGTGAATTTCAATATTAAGAACAGAAAACAATGGCCAACGGAAGAGGTACTAAACTAAAGGTTAGTTTGATGCATAAATCATAAATACAGAAGAATTCAATGTTTAAGTCTGCACAATATAGCTAATCAACTAATGACTTATAAGAGCAAGGTCGATTAATGACAATCTGTGTGCAACATGAAGCAAGTAAAAAGAAAACATTGTGTCGATGAATCAGTCCCCACCTCTGAATTGGCAGAACAATGTCCCATATTCAAAAGAACTGTTGACTACTAATACATGAAATGAAGTATACAAACAATGTCAATCTCACTACTTCTAAATCACATGATTATTTCTTCAAAGATCCTACACGAAAATCAAAAGATTCCACCTCTTATCTTCACTGGAGGAATATCAAGCCGAAAAACATACAGGAAAGAAAATCATCAAGCCAAACCAAATGTTATCAGATCATCCAGGGGGCATTTTACGTGAGAATTATATCCTCCCAGACTAAACATGTTAGACTTGACTGTAAAACAGTAGAATGACTCTTTATTGGAAGAGGAGTATTTTTAAATTGAAGAAACAAGAACTAGAGCAAATGGGATAAAGGGACGAAATTGAAGAGAAATACCAAATGAAAATTAGGAAGAACCGAGACAACTCAATGGAAGACATAGGAATAAATATTAAACAGTTCGCCAAATAAATTCAAATTAGTTCTTATATCAAATACTTCTCTGAAAAGCAGGACACACTAGTCAAACATCCCTGCCCAATAATACCAGTTAGTGAGCCAATCCCCTGTAACCAGAATGCAAACAACTATGAATATCATAGCAATCTTTTTTTAGCCTTATATGGGGTGGATTTAAACATTTTTTAGGGGAAACTGATTAAAACAACTATTGTGAAGCATGCAACACACGGATTAGAGGACATACAGCAGAAGCAAATCTGCTAATCTATCAAATCATTGAATTAACAGAAACTCCCTAAAGAAATTGGATAAGCATATCTGCAGCAAGGATGCCAACAAAAAAATTAAACACCAAATAATTAACTTGTAGGCAATTTTATGTCCTCTCAGAAAACTGTTTATTGTCTCCATGGGGGTCATCTAAACATACTAAAATTACTAACAGCATAGACCAGTCAATAGTTATCCAGAATTAGTTATTTAGAAGGATGAGTCTGAAACCTAAAAGCTAACAATCCATATAGTTCCCCTCTCAAAAAAAAAAAAAAACATATAGTTCTTCTTGCTAAAGAATGCTTCTTCTTGTAGCTCCCATGTGTGCATCTGAATCCCCAAACTTTTCAATGATTTACTTTTTAAGATGAAGTGCCTAGCCTTTCAGTTTAGATACATATCCTCTCCACCTAACAAGACACCCCGGAAATGACCTTGTTTTAACTACTTTTATGAAAGACCTATATAAGAAGAGAGATTCAAGGTTTTCTGAGTTTGCTCTTTATTTCACCAAAAAAGACAAAGAGTGCGTTTCAATACTAATATAATTATACCTTGCCTTTGAGAGCTATCGTGTGGGTATGAAGAATATGAGGGGAAAAATACAAAATTAAATCATGCATTCATAGTTCGAAACCGTTTGCATATGGTGGCATTAAAATCGCTGAACACTTAACAACAAGTAGCAAAATAGGATCAGCAATAAAGAACGAAAAGAGAAAAGCATTAGACATATTTGCACAAGGTGTGTCGGAGGGAGGGGGGTGCGGGTGTGTTGGGGTGGGTAGTGGGGAGGAATATATGCATGAACTACAAAATCTTCAAATTTGCTAATCTAGATTACATGACTTACCTGACAATAGAAATTGGCATATAACTTCCCAAACTTAAGGGTTACATTAAAACAAGAAACAAAAAAATGTGAAAATCTTTATCAAATATTGAGAAGACGTAGGTTTTCTAAAACACTAAACATCTCATATAAGCCATCTTGCCACGGGTACTAGTGGGGAACGCTCATGGTTTTTTTTTTTTTTGAGAGGACACTTACAAACAAAATGCTGGGAACCTAATGGAATCTATTACATGTAACATTTAACAAGGTCAAATGCTTTCCATCCAAGGATTCCATGCAAAAATAATTATCCATACAAATGTTGCTACATTATCCATAACGTATCAAACGCAAACTTAAACCAAAATAATAGACCCAGAAGAGAACAATTCTACATGCCAAGACTATCATAATAATCATTCAAGAGATAATATCCAAAATAAATCAAAAGCTACCATAAACAAGGCAAACTTCGTAATTGATTTTTCAAATTGATTAGTGTTCGAAAACTCCCATCATCATTTTTCATTATTTTTTAAATTTCTAAAATCATCTCAATCTATATCTTTATACAACAAACAACTTCTTCATATCTTATTAGTGTCCGTGCAGTTGTAATGTCTAGAGAAACTGAAGGCTAAGTTAAAACAGATAATATAAGTTCTCATGAGATGCTATACATCATTTTCATTAGCCATTATTTATTAATTTTACCTTTTACATTACCCTGCAATCATGCATCTTACTGACAACTTTGCAATAACTTATTGCTTATAAAAAAACAAACCACTTGCGAACTTTACAGCAGGCTTTTGATCTAAATAATGTATATAATGGTATAGAATCATCAAGACGAATTAGATGGATAAATATATGTATCAACTATTAAATTATTTCATGTGGAGACCGTCACCTATGAAAAACAGTTCTATCGACAACTTCCCAGTCACAAAATCTGCACACGATTACTTTTCTTAAACCAAGTATACCTAATAAATGAAGTTCTGCAGTGTTCTCCATTCTACTAAATGTATTTAACTACGTACGCTTCTAAAGGTTAGCTTAGTTAATAAAATGAAAACAGCATGCTACAAGATTTATCTCATTAACCATATAGCCTTGGGATTAAACTTATTATGCATATACCTTTCCCATTTTTTTGAGAGGGATACCTTTCCCATTTTTAGAACTCATATAGCATTTGTTCTACCATACTAATCCAAACTGAAATAATTGCTATCTCACTCAGTCCATGGTAGGATCACAGAACAAGAGAGTTACTCGAAGCAACCTCCTCCTCTTTATCTCAAGATTGTAATGTTCATGTCATTAAAATGGTATGCTAACATAATAAAACTGATAGTTGCTCAAATGGACCATGTATATATTTGCTAAAGATTATCTGAATTACCAAAGGATTAAAAAACTAATTTCTCTGGTGTCCTTGATTTAGAACTTATGTCAAATCTGTTGTAGAATTCTAATTCAAACCATAGCGGTCATTGTTGGACATGGATAAGCTCGAAAGTTGAAACACAAAGCAAAAGTGCCCAAATACATCAATTTCCTTCATATATTCTCTCATTGGGTTTTTTGTTCAAGCTTTTAGATCAATATTCAATATATAGCAACTATACTAATTTCCATCCTAAACCAACAATTTCCAAAGTCATCTAAAGTTTTTTTTTGAGGTAATCTATAGCAATTTCCGATATGAGATAATTGACATCTTGGTCAGACATAATGAGACTCAAACATGATATTACTTCCAAACAACATTTTGAGAAAAAAATTGTATTATGCAAACTAAAACAAATATCAGATGATATATAACATATAAAACAAGTTCTGCGTTAAAACAGGGTATCCAATAAAGAAACAGTCAACCTATATTTTATGTGAAAGGAGAGAAGCTTTGCAGCCAATATTGTGTGGGTGCTCTTCCTTTCATGTGAGGTTGGGCGTAATTTGTAAAAGGGGAAATTTTACATGTAACTATCATTTATAAATTAACATGGATGATTGACACTTGCTCAATCATCTTTTCCCTTAAAAAAAAAGATAAAGAAAGAAATAAACAATCTAACCTATATTTGAATGTTGAGAAGATTCAATAATTTTGGCAGTCAGGATACAGCAGTGCAGTAATACATCTGACTAGATTACAGCAAAGTATGCCAATTTGTTATATGTCAACTTGATCATTTACAAAGCTGTTAAAATATCCTATTTCTCCGTGTCCAGAGACATTTCACAAATCAAATCACTGTTTCCAATAAAAGGTAACTGATTGGTGATTTCTAGCTTTCCTAAGTTAGTAGGCTCCAAAATGTAAATAAAGGAGTAATTGACGAACTTAAATAAGTCTAGATAACTGCAAAAACAGCATGCATCAGGAGCAAATTAACTGTCGACAGAGATCAAATTTGAGCTAAAAAACCTAATATTTCGGACAAGATTTCCATGGTCATTTCACATTTATTATTGTCTCACAATGAATAGTGCGGTGCACTTACCAGTTGCGTCCCAACACCTCCTCAGCGCGATACCCCGTCGCCTCCTCGAAGCCTCTGTTGACGTAGATGATCGGGAAATCGGGCTCCAGCGCATCCGTAACCACCAGCCCGCACGAAGAGGAGGACCGGAGCATGCGCTCGACGGCGACCGAGAACGCCCCGCCGCCATCGCTCAGCAGGAACCCCTCTCCCCTCCCCTCCTCTTCATCCTCCTCGCCGCCGCTCGGCCCTTCCGAGTCGCTGTCCCACTCCATCTCCCTCGCCGACCTGTACGAAGATCCGATCACCCCATCTCCGCCGCGCGCAGCAACGGCGAACGGCGGCGAGAGGCGGAGAACGGCGCCGATCGTGATTGGAGAATCGAAATCGCCGGGGCGGAGAAGGATTCGATCCCCGACCTCGGAGTCGCTCTAGGGTTCGTTCGACGACGACCGCCTCGAGGGTTCCCTTTTCTTTTGACGGGCGAAGGTATCAAGTAGCAGTAGAAGCGAAGACGCTAACGAGTGGATGGAGAGGAGGATGAGTGGAATTTAGCGGCCACAAAACCGACCTAAAACCATTCCCCAGAGCTCGACCGGTGGGATGGAAGCAACCATTTCGCATCCCCGCCGTAACCGTGCGCATAAATAGTTCTATGCCACGGACGTCGATCCGCCGTTGGATTTCGATCTTTTTCTTGTTCTACGACGGATTTGTTTGGTCGCGTATTTAAAGTATGCGGAATGGTAGCGGGAGGTAGGGTGAGTGGGGGAACTAGTAAACGGGAGCGGATTAGGATTGGTGCCAACGGACGACGTGTTCGTTTGGGACGCAACGAGTCCGCTGTGATTTCACCGGCTTTTACTCAGTCGGCGAGTCTGCGTGCACCAATCGCGGTTTGCAAGTAAAAAGTCTCTTTTAACTACAGAGATTGCTGGCCAAGATATTTTAGGATCAAATTTTCGAAATAGTTACTAAAAATATTATAAATTATTTTTTAAAATATCACAGTTAATATCGAAAAAACCTATATATATAATTTGAATTAGAAACTTTTTTTACTATGGTAGTTAACATATTTTTTCGAAATAATTTTTTTTTTACCCTATAGTATCCAAGGCTACTACTATCTGATTTATCTGTCGCTCTGGATCGAACACTTGACTATGATGAATGAGACTCTCAATAAAAAATTATTGCATACGTTTGAAATAATTTCTTTGATATTTTTTAATATCATAGTATATATATTAATATATGTGTGTGGAAAAAAGACAAAAAAAATTAATAGGCATAAAACTCCCATAATTAGAGTTGGTTGTGAGCTTTTTTTTTTGAAAGAAAAACATGAGACATTCACAATATGTGATTTGACTATTACTATTTTATCGTCTAAGTTTGTTTGGAATAAATAGTTTAAGATAAATTTTTCACCTTTTTGTTTTCATAAACACAATTTTTTTATCATCTCATTAATTAAAAAAATCTAGATACACTTATTTAAGATATTTACAAGGTCAAATAATTAATAAAAATTATGTGTTTTTTAACTTATATTTTATACAAGCAGGTACAGGGAAATCATTTCTATTTTCATAAAGAAGCTAAAACGATTTTCCCTTAAACTTATTTTGGACAAAATAAAACAGTTTACTCCAGTTTTTTTTTCTTATAGCGTTTTCGAATCGAATTCGGATTCCGGCCACTTACCCGGTAATTATTGATTGCATTTCATTATCCAACTAGTTTAATTAGCTAATCTTTTTTTTTTGAAATAACAAATATTATATTCTTTTATACAATAAAATCCTTACATAATTGAAAGATGTACAATGCGTGCAAGGGGATCCCTAATCGATCAAATATGTCACATATATGATATATGTGTACTATATTTTTCAAAAATTAGTATCTTCTTATGATTTTTTTTATTTTATCCATTGCATTTAACTTTAGCTTTCTTTTATTTAGAATACCAGAATATAATTTAACATGAAAAGTGAGGTATTATCTGACGTACAATTACACATCAGCTCGAGTTACTTTTATATGTAAGAGGTAAAAGAAAAATATGGAAAAAGAAAAGGTTTGCCGTCCCAATATGAGAAACTTTAGGAAGTTTAGGCGATGAGGTGGCACATGACGCAAGTTTGTTCATGGGGAATAAATGCACTTTATGGTAAAGAAATATCTTGGCGTGGCTCATTGTGTCGGGACGGGTATCGTGCATAACTAATAGATGCGCTCACGGCTCATGCCTTTCGTCTGCTGGAGGAGAAAGCGAAGCCACGAAGGAAGCATCTCTTTTGCGACTAATTACTGTTGTCAACTATTACGAGATGTAAATAAAATTAATTGATCAATCTAATTAGTATGAGTATATCTCGAGTTGAAAAATTGAGTGTTAATAATTTTAAGTTCGAGCTTTGAAATCGTCAATTTGACCAAAATAATATTATTACCTCGACTCCGGATCTATAAACATCGAAGTCTCGAGCGGGTACTAAAAAAAATATTACAAGATGTCGATCAGGACGAAAATGTATAAAAAATTATAAAATATCAAATTTTAAATTTTAAAATATTAATCAAAATTATTTATTCACTAAATCAGTTAGATAATTATATTATTTTATTGATATTTATTTTATTTATTTACTATAATTATGAGTTAATATGTATATATAGGGAGTCGAGGCTTCGACCACATTGTATGTGGGTCCACCCTCGAAACAATTGTCTCCGTATCAAAAGTTTTTTAATTTATTTATTTTTGATAAAATTTATATATCCTTTAATTTTAATATTTTTTATATATATTAGATTATAAACTTCCGCAACGAAATAAAAAATATTTCAAGATGTGTTTACTATCCTAAAAAAAATTCTTTTTCCCTGAATGAAAAGTTCGATTCGATTCAAAATATGTTGCACGATAGATAGATATGGTAGTTACCGCCGGCGTCACTATTGGTGATTGTGTTATCATCACGTCGTGTGGTGCTTGCATTATAAATTAATTAATCAAACATGATTAGTTACTATATGCTATCATAAATAGTAAATAATAAATTTGTGAGTGCATATGGATAAACAAATGCTCATTTATTATTAAAGATATATTATCAATACATTTGAGATTATTAATTAATGCGAATATTATATAATATTGTACTTAATTAGTCATCAAATAATAATTAATTACTATATTGCCATAATTAGTAAGTAAATAAGTATAAATGAAACAAATAAATGCTCATTTACGTTATTATATATATATATATATATATATATTATTAACATGTTTTTTACACTATTTTATTTTTAATTGATATATTTTAAAAATTATTATTCATACCAATTCAAATAGTAGGTGAGAAAATACAACTAATACATAAGAATATTATATTCTATTTACATATTATTTCAAACCAAATGACCCTCAAACGTCTTCCTTCACATCTTATATGTGGAGGAGGTTGTCAAGAACAAGCAGGTGGAGTCGAAGGCATGAAGGTGACAAATTGCGGAGGTGGCTAAAGAATTAGAGGTATATACCTCTTTGTTTTTGTAGTTTAAACTTCATTCATGTACCATACTGTATGATAAATGAATTATTTGGCATTTGACCGAGGAATGGAGGGGCCATGGACAAATGCAAAAGAATGGTGGAGCGGACACACTTACCTTTTGATGGAGAACAGAGCATTCGCTGAGGCTTGAGGGGCACGAAATGGGATTTAGGCGATCCTTTGAGCTTCTTCTAGACTCGAATTGGTGATGGTGCTTCAAAGTATTTAGTGTTTTTTCAATTGTTCTTATAGTATTCAAAATTACTAGCTTCAATTAATATATATCGCTTTGAATTGAACTCGAGATTTGATTAAATGAAAAGTAGCACGATCATATCTCTTTTATTTCATGAGTGCTTTAAAGTATATAAAATGGGGTGTTTCTTTATTAGTAATACTAGGGAAAATATTTGCGCTTCGCGCGATTTAAATATTTTATAATAGATATTTTTTTATTTTTATGAATTCTGTATGAGTTTAGTCAAGTGGCAAAAATAGAATATATGAAATTTTACATAAAAAATAGTTTGATGTATATAATACTGAAATATATATCAACTTTTTTATGTATATAAAATTACAACTACAAATAATTTGATTGTGGAAGAAACATTATCCTCATTTATAGCATGTTTTAATTATAATATTATTATTCTCATTAATAGCATATTTTAATTAAGATTTTTATTCTCATTTTGAAAATATTATTCTCGTTATTAGTTGAAAAATAGTATATATATTGCTGCATTATTATCATTTTATTGTAAAAAAATATTTAATATTATTAGATATCGAGCTACTC
>LTAE01000043.1:75051-124563 GCA_001647135.1 Pontederia paniculata
TTTGGAATAGAGAAATAATTTCTTGTAATGTGTAAACTCAGAATTTCAAAAGTTTTAGAGCATGGGTCACTAACTATATGTTGAAATATTAATGGACCTTTAATATAAAATAATTAATTAATTGTTCAAGTTGCCTATATGAGACTGTAATTTTAGAGCAAACTATTAAACATATATTTTTAATGTTTTTAAGCTAGCTAATTGTGATCAAATAAAGGTGAGAAGGCGTATTCGGAATTATCATTATTAGGCTTTTGTATTTTATTTGGGCTATCTTCCTTTAGTATTTTTAATTATAATGTGTGTACCAAAAATAATGTTTATGTAACTAAAAAGAAATAATATGGCTGCTCAAATTACTGGAGAGAGACATTTTCATAATCACTGGAACATCTGTCATATAATTCTGGTTCCTTCCTTCTGATAACTCAAAATATTGATCATAAGACATAACATATAACTGAAATGCATGGAGCATGTGTCCGTGTGGGTATGGATTACTGAAGATAAATAGTGTATGTAACTGAAAAAAATAATATGGCTGTAAATGAAAGAAACACAGCCTTTGTTGCTAAAAATTTAGCATGGCTCATTTTATGAATACAACAAAGCATATTGTCGTTATATTCAAAAGTCAAAAATTAATAAAAGATTGTATTAATCAAGCCTGATCGATGAAAGTTCATGGAGCTTGCATGTGGTCACATTATGGAGGCTTCCTTGGAGTAGCCAACAATCGCCATTGTAGAGATCTTTTACAGGCGTCTTCTTTAATTGCCTCGTCCTGTGATCCCCCCAAAAGAGAAGAATATAAAAAAAGACTCCATTTTTACTCGCTTCTCTTGCTTCTGATGGCGGCAGAAGTGAGCTCGTTGGGGCGGATGGCCAGAGGATACAAGGAGGACAACACCGAGGGGAAGCAGGAGCTCATCACCAGAGATCTATTCTGCGCCGACAGCGTCCGTGGCGCCGACGGAGGAGGAGGAGGAGCGGGAGTCATTCTAGATTTGCCGGAGGTGGGTTGGAAGCGCTGGCTCGATCTGCTGATACGTTTCTTACTCGTTCTGTTCTGTACGTGGGTGCGTGAAAGAATGTTCAACAAATTTGGATGCACTATCTTATGATGGTATTGGATATTTGGAGGAAGTCATGTGATCCATACCATAAAGAAAATATATATAGGTCTAATTGAAGGTGCAAGTATCAGAAGTTACAAATTTTTCAGTTCGCCAAAGAAGAATATGAGACGTTATGTAATCGAAAAATTAATATGACTGATTATATTCTTAAATTAATTATAGGTGGCACCTCTAATTAAAGATAATTGAAGTGAAGTTTGTTGTGATATTTTATAATTGGCGTCTAAAGAAGAATACGAGTTATTACTATGACTGTCTAAATTAACTTAAATTAATTGCAGGTGGCACCTCTAATTAAAGAGAGTTCAAGTGATTTGAAGAGCAAAATGAAACGTTTGTTGGATATGCTTAAATTAATGAAAAAAATAATGTGGCAAGGAACGTTTCTAGTGAGGATACTTTTACTCCTAAATGTCAAAAACTTGAGAAAAAAGATAATTGGCATTGGTAGAAGGATAGAAGTTTGAAACTGCCATTTGAACATGAGCTTTATACATATATAGATTTGCACATTATATGATACTGCTATATTAAATTGTCTAGGACCTCTAGGTTCATCACATTTAGGATTGAGCATGATCCGATCCGACTCGATTATCCTGATCCGATCCGACCTGGATTTTCAGGAATATTCTAGATCCGGAACATAATCGGGTCGGGACCGAGTCTGATGACTTAGAAATCCGGCCCGATCCGGGTCGGAACCGGATCCAGAATTAAGAAATCCGAATTTATTCTCGACCCGATTTTCTTATATTATAATATATAAATATATTATAAAATCTATATTATGTAATATTTATATATTATATTATATTTTTTTTTTAAAAAAATATTTAACATATAAATGGATTTTATTACTAATGCATAATAAAAAGAGAGTTTATAGTTATTAATAATTAATATCAATAAATATAAAAAAGTATTAATTTTTTTATATAGTAAAAAAATAAAATCGGGTCAACCGGGTCAATCCGATTTTATTTCCGGTTAAATTGGAATGACCTAGTTCCGGACCCGACCGGGACCGGGACCGGGTCCAGGTCCGGATCTCGTTTCTTGAAACCCAACTAAAATCGGTTCGGGACCGTGTCAGGGGTGACCCGGTCCCGAACCTGATTTTGCTTAGCCCTAATCACATTGCCCTATTCAATTATTTTAATTTGGCGAATAATTTACATTGTAGATAATGCACATTACTTGTGAAATGACAACTTGAATTATTCTACTTGGGTGGCAATCTGCTATAATTTTTTTTACACTCGTCATTTAGATTTTTTTTAAATAAATAATAAAGATATTTAAATAAATAATATTATTATATTTCATTAATTAGTATAATTAATTATTAATCACTATAGTAATATTATTATTTTTATTTGTTATCATTAAATAGATTATTATTAGTATTTATATTAATTTTAATATTAGCATTATTAATTAATTATAATAAAATATTCATGTATTATAAATAATAAATAACTTATTATTATTTATTTAATATAATACTAAATTAAAATAATTATTAACAATAATATTACTTTTTGATACTTGCATATTACATACTTTATACATTTATTTGTTTGATGTATAAAATTTATAAGTTTAAGATATATATTTGTTATTCAATTTCACATAATTCAAATTAAATTTATAAAAAATTGTAATCTTAAGTATATTATTCAAGGATAGTTGGATAGAGGTTGTATATTATTTATCAACTTTTTATAAAATAAATAAGGTAATAAAAATATTAATAATTCAATAAGTAATATTTTTTTAAGAGGCAATATAGATTGATAATGCGCAAACGATATAATTAATTAGTCATGTTTTCCTTATTACACTTTCTAGAAAAAAGATCTATAGCCTCTAATAAATTCCATATCATATGGTGAGGAGAGATATCAAATATGCTTAGAATTAATGACCGTTGACTAATTAGCATAGTGTAATATGTATTAACTCATATCTACTCTTGCCTTGCACATATATCTAGTTGAACAAGGATCCATTTTAGGCGGTTTTATATAGAAACATGATTTTGTTTATGTGACTGATTTTAATCATATCTTATGCATCAAGAGAGCTTTTCTCTTCTAATAATTCTTTTTTCTTCTATTCGTTTGAGAATTCTTCTTCTATTGCTCTCTATGATAATGTAGTTAAAACCATTTTTTTAAAAAACCTATACGGTTGAGGACAGAGAAACGCAATTACATAACTCATTAACATCCCATAACTTAATTATAAGATCATGATAAGATAAAAAAATAGTTAATAATTAATATTAATCACTACTATCCAGGATATACACATGTGAATTAATGCACGTGTCATAGATGTCTCAATTAAAATTTAGTTTTATACTTAATTATTATGAGACTAAAATAATTATATAAATATTTTATAGTATCAAAAAGATAAATAAATGCCAACGAATAAAAATCCCTTGACAATCAAAACGTTTTAGCTTGTATAATTTGGTTTTCGCTTGACAATAAATTGCAATATGATAAAATTAGGATTGAAATTTCTTATGGCAATCAAAACATTTCAATCGTACAATTGAATTTTCTCTTCACATAATTGCTCTAGTTTTGTTATAATATTGTCTTGGTCCGCATATTTTTAACCTGCAACTTAATATCATAATGCTCTGTAATAGGAATAGAACAGAGATAAAACTGAGAACCAAGAGCAATTTACTTTAAAACTATAAATGTTTTTTTGTATGAATTAATTATTTAAACTTGAACATGTTTTTTGAATGATAAATATGCAATTCCACGGGCTTGGACATGTATCCAAGAGCAGTTAACGTATTTTTACCTTTCAAAACACATAAAAGCAAAAGTAATAAAATTAATCTGTTTCACAAAATTATTGATATCACGCAAATCGTGAGTACGTTCCCTAATTTATTAGATATTTTTCACCCATAAATTTTCAACTTTAGTTTTTATGTATTTGTTGTTATCTAATTTTTTTTGTTTCTTGCAATATTACCCCCAACTTTATTTATTTTGTCCATTTGGTTCTTTTAATAGTTAAAAAGAGACGTAAAAAAATGGCAGTTTAATATTTTTAACCTGCAATTTAATATCAGCATATATGGCGGTTGCAATTTGCCACCCAATCGTGGTTGTGTTCTTGTTCGAGCATATGCATATTTGTCTGATCTGATCGGGACAAATTTAAATTTGGATTTGTCATAAAATTCAAATTAACAATTTGTAATAGTTAAAAAGAGACGTAAAAAAATAAGCTTAATTTAAAGTTTACAAAATTTGCTCTCATGATGAAATCATGACATCACTAATCAGCAATCATATTTGGATTCATCCATATGTAAATCTGTTAAGGATCAATAAATCGTTTAGGGTGAGGGGCTGGTACCTTCATACTATATTCATATAATTTATTGTTTTAATGTGCTAATTAATCTTCCTATAACATGTGTTGGATAAGGTCGACATATAAATCCAAAAAAGAAGTTTACATATGTAGGGTCACCATTAAATTTAAATTTAACGACCGAATCGAGAAAATATTTAAGATATATTTGAAAACTTTATAAAAAAATTTGACTTTTTGAAAAATTATTTTAAAAATATCTTACACCATGTAAATGTAAAGAGATAGAAAAGAGAAAAAAATACGAAGACGAGAATAAATAATTATTTTATGATATTTTTTATTTATTATATTTTATTTTTATTTCGATAAAAATTAATGTTAAATATTTGTTTATAAAAAACTTTGTCAATAAAAAATATTATGACGTAATAATTAAATATTTCAAAATTACTGTATATTCAAATATATCATTAATCTTAATGATGTATGTTGATTTAAGAAGATGCCTTGAAAGTAAACTTTGATCAAGATTTATTAAAGGATATCGATTTGACTCTAAAGCGCGGAGTTAAATCTACGCGCATTATGAGTTGAATTTTAGTTTTCAATATGATAAATAATAATTGAATCGATTTAAATATCAAAATCAAACCATCGCCATTTTCTTATTTTTACTATCATATCCGGTCTCTCCTCGTCCAACATTTTAGAATATATAATTAATTTAATGGCTATATGCCAATTCATTACACGAATGAACCCAGTGAAACGTAGTAATTGTATTTATTATTTAATATTCTTCGCGCTACAAATACTTTTGGTATAACATAAATATTTTATTTAATATAAAATCTTTCGGAAATCAGCATATATTGATTATGCAAATTAAATGAGGATACCAATTGGGTGTATGATTACTACTATATTAACTTTGATAACGAAAAAAAAATGGACTAAATGAAATAAGATAAATACTTTATGGGAGTGATTACTTGAGATATATTTCCTCCTCCTTTTATTTGCCTTGGTGTAAGAACTTTTTGAATAAGCGCTGAGATTTATTTTAAAATATAAATAAATATATTTAAATAAAAATATTAGTAATATCAATAATTATTTATAATATTTATCAAAATAAATATTGATTAAGATACTTTTATAATTATATAACAATTAAAAGAGTATAAATAAAAAAATAATATAGTTGATTAAAAAAATAAGTTAACAATTTAAAAAATAAGCAGACAGAATTATACTTATTTTTTTTCAACTAATTATTACCCTAATAATTTACAAGTGTAATATTTTATTTAATAATTTTGAAAAAAAATTCTAAAATCAACTTATAAATAATTTGATAAGCTTAATCAAACATACTCTATTTTTAGTTTTAATTAATCAATTTTCTTTATGAAAAAAAAACATGCCCCTTAAATTCAAAAGACGGCCCACATTTAATATACTTCTCGGGACATGCCTGACTGTTACGAAATTTGCCATTTTTTTTCTTGGTCTTGTTCTTCTTCAGTTAGAATAATAGAAACCGTTTTATTTACATCCACACAGAAGCTGACAAATTCTAATCTGTTCATCGTTCATAAACAAATACCCAAAAAAAATAATAATAAAAGAAAGAGATTTATCCACACACGCATGTGTGCCTTTTATCTCATTTTACCCGGTTTCCGTTGTCACGTGCAGGTCACCTGCGTCGTCCGCCACTGCTGCCTGGTTGCCGACTCGTTCCTGAGCCTTCGGAGCACCAACAGTGCGGTTCGAGTCGGAACTCTGCGTTGGTGCCTGCGTCCCTTCGCCTTCCCCTTCCGACATCTCTCTTCTTCCTTCACTGCGCCCCACAGCACAAATATTTGGCTCCACTAAAAAATCCCACGCCCTCCCTCCAATTCACCTCTTTCTCTCTCTCTCTCTCCCCCCATGGTGCCCTTCTTTAGGTCTCGCCGACCTCCGGCAGCTGAGGACGCCGGCGGATCCGGCGGCAAGCTCCTCCGCGGCCGCCGTCGCGAGCCGCTGCCAACCCCATACTCTCGCCCCAGGAGCCCGTCGCCGTCCACGCCGGCTCCTCCGCCTCCAACGCTTCTCCTACCCTCCCCTGCGCCTCCGGCCGGGAGCCCTAAGTGGGTCCTCGGTCTCCTCTCCGGCGCCGGGAAGCTGATCTCCTCCGTGTTTCGCCCCAACGACAGCTCGTCCCCAGCTACTTCTTCGTCGGCCTCTGGATACTCATCCTCCGAGGAAGACGCTGGTCACAGTTCGCGTGAGTTTGTGGTTCTTCTAGCTTTCTATTTCACATGCTTCCGCGTGGCTGTTGCTCGAGTCGCTAATTATGTTGCTGGTTCTTTTTGCACTGCTACTGGATGGCTAAATTACATAGGAAAGTAAACTAGATTTCGTCTACTTGGGAAATCCGAAACCTAGTGTGTAGTTGTTCACCACTTTCCTTATATGCAGTTTCTGCATGATACGTGCAGTTAATTGACCTAGAAAAGGGGAAACCGGTACAGCAGGAGTTAAGTTTTAAATTTAGAGACTTGTTGCATGATTTTAGTTCGCAATAGTTTGCAGAATGCTCACTTTACAGTGTGAAAAATACCGTCTTAAAGTATCGGTGTTCCCATGAACTCAACGGAGTTTTACATTAACATTTTTCAGAAATCAGATTGTGCTTTGACACGGCCAGACCTGCTTCTTGTTCATCTGATCCAATTTGTTTGTTTCTTGGAATCCGATTCAAAATGTTGAGTAACTAGGACATTGCTTAGCTAATTGTTTTATTGAGTTTTTAATGGTTTATTCTTATCTTATATTTTTTTTTGTTCTTGGGAGAAGAAAAATAATTGCGTATAGAGTAAACATATAGTAGCAATTAGGAATTGATGCACGGAGAAGGGTAGAAATCTACTTTTTTGTGGTTTTATGTTAAGAACATCTTATATATTGTTCTATAACTGTTTCAATCTTTCAGCTCATTTAGTTATAATGTGGCTTTGGATGCTCAAAACTGTAAATGCTTGAAACTTGGCTACTTTAGTTTCTCGAGACTTGATTAATGGTATGAGTGCCGCATGTTAAGATTAACGTGGCTTTGGATGCTCAAGACTGTAAATGCTTCAAACTTGGCTAGTTTAGTTGCTTGAGACTTGGTTAATGGTATGAGTGCCAGATGTTAAGCTTATATTTGGTGTTAAAATGAATTTAGTTCCATCAATTTCTCAAGAGAAGGAAGATGAGGAGAATATGAAAGAGAATAAGAAAAAAAAGTACGACTAGTTTTACCATAAGATTGGTTTACATCTCTCCTGCTCAAACCTGTAAATGCTTGAAGCTTGGCTAGTTTAGTTGCTCGAAACTTGGTTAATGGTATGAGTGCCGGATGTTAAGCTTATATTTGGTATTAAAATTAATTAGTTCCATCAATTTTTCAAGAGAAGGAAGACAAGGAGAATATGAAAGAGAATAAGAAAAAGATTATGAATAGTTTTACCATAAGTTTGGTTTACATCTCCCCTGCTCAAACCTGTAAATGTTTGAAGCTTGGCTAGTTTAGTTGCTCGAGACTTGGTTAGTGGTATGAGTGCCGGATGTTAAGGTTATATTTGGTGTTAAAATGAATTTAGTTCCATCAATTTCTCAAGAGAAGGAAGGCGAGGTGAATATGAAAGAGAATAAGAAAAAAAAAAGTATGAATAGTTTTACCATAACATTGGTTTACATTTCCCCTGCCAAAAAATGAAGATAGGTTTATATCTCATGCAGTAATTTTGAATGTTTATATTTCTCCTAAAAAAAGTATGAATTGTTTTACCATAACATTGGTTTACATTTCCCCTGCCAAAAAATGAAGATAGGTTTATATCTCATGCAATAATTTTGAATGTTTATATTTCTCCATTTTAGATGTAAATTGTATGAAGTAGAAGCCAGAAATTGTTGATTTCTTGTTTTAAATATGTTCAATTGTCTCTCTTTGGAATTTAAATCTCAATATGTAATAGATCCAGAGCCACGAAGAATGCAAAAAATCTGTTTTTTTCTTTCATGATCCTCAACCAGTGATCTCTGTCTCTATTTGTCTCTCTGTCCGAGACCAGACTTCTTGATTGGATCGGTCCCAACATTTCTAGACTATGTCTGCCACCCTTACCCTGCATTTGTTTCCACAGGGAGTTCTGCAACATAATTTATATTTGCCTTTTGTTATTGTCTTGTGCCAGTAAGTTTGCATTTCCTATTAATATGTTGCTGCATGGTAGCATCAAAGGTTGGAGAGGTACATTTCACAGTATTTTTTTATGTAGATTGCAGCTAATATTGTTTGTCTTATCTATGTTTTTCCAGATGAAAAGGAGGACAATTATGTGTCTACTCAAGTTCAGCTTTCAAACCAAGTAATTCTTTTGTTATGCAATTTTGTTGCTATTGTTGACAGGTTGACCTAAAAGCCTTTGTTGTATTAGTTTTTTGACTCCATATTGTTTGTCATATTATGTCATAATGAATTTAATTTCTAAGTTGAACTATAATAATGTGCTTAAATTGGAAAGAAATAATGCTGCAATAATGGAGAAGTTCTTGCAATACATTCTCATGGAACCTAAAATATCACAAGTATCCTCCAAAGTCCATATATTGCCCTTAAAAAAACTTTTCTAAGGGTTAATTGCTGTAAGATTCCTAATTTGTATTTTCTCTCTAACCATCAGCATCCTATTATGAGTGCATCCCCAACATGTTCATCACAACCATAAACCTTTTATTTTGATCTCTCTACCATATTGTCACCACTACGATCTCCACTAACTTTTTTCATCATTTAAGGCTATCAATAGCCCCTCTCGGTGCAGCTAAAAAAAAGAAAAACAGTCGCTTCCGTATCTACCCCACTCATTCTCCTCTCATAACCCTTATTATCCAGAACTAAGGTAGGGATGGAGATAAAACGTGACATTTCTAGGGTTAATGTTTGAGTGTTTAGGGATATAAATGATCTTTGTAACTTATCATATCATATTTCCCTTTGAAAATAAAAACTTCCCAGGGTTTTTATGAAAGTTCGGGTTTCAAATAGGGGTAAATATAACAATCTTTTAAGTTCTAAATTTCAATCTCATGCTCTTGTATATATAAATAATAACTCTATAGAATGAAATCTGATGAAACTCTTTGATGTTTCCATTTTAGTATCTGTTACAAAATAATTTTTCCTTGATTTTGAATTGTTAGGAAGAAAACACAACAGAGTTACTGAACGGTGAACAGAGATCTAGAGCAATCACTGTGATGAACGAGTCCAAACTTCATATTGAGCAGTTGCTCATGAAGGAAACTTTTTCAAGGTAATTGATAATCTTTGGTTGCTATATGCCAGCATTTTGGCATTTTTTTTCCGATTGACAGTTACACTTACTGTTTTCATGATTTGTCAAAAGGAAAAAAAGAACTTACAATTTTCATGAACATAACCATTTCAATGTTATTCGTCATTGCAAGAAATTCCTACCCTTTCTTCTGCTACTGGGTATGTATAGAGTTTTTATGCCATAGCTGATCTATATTAACTATGCTCTTTGCACGGATAAGAAAGGATATCACCATTGTATAATAATTCCTTGGTGTATAAAGAAATTGGATCAGGTCAGTTGAAATTACAGACTTTTTCTATGTGTATACCACATTTGCTGATACGCGGCAATTGTATGTATGAGATATATGTTAAGTTAGGATTATAGGGCAAAATGAAGAGAAGCAGCAAAAATGATTCTGTAACTTGTTTCCGTCATGTTAGCCTTAGAGCAATGTATCAGCAACTACATTTGCCTGTTCAGCATCTTGATGTCTAGGGTCCTGGTGAAAACTGTAATCTATTTGGATTACCGCTAATTTAAATTAAAATTCCCAAGACCCACCATATTACCGTGTTTGGTTGCAACACATTACCGGTGATTTTTACTTCTCTGATAATCTAAATTACCACCTTACTGGTAATCAAGATAGCACCCATTAGAGGTGTCTTTCCAGGTTACCAGTAGGATGACATGCATTTTGACAAATTTATCCATTCAACCAAATTTTTAAAATATTCATATTTTATTAAAAAAATATTATTATTGTTAATTTCTTAAAATTATTTTAGGGACTATAAACTTCATATATTTTGTCCAAACTCAATTTTTTTAACTTTACCCTTTTATTTATATAAAATATTATATAATTAAAGTTCAATATTTTTTAGGGTGTTTTAGTAATTTTCTATTCAATAGTTTAAATTATAATTTATGTTATTAGTACTTACCAAACACTATAATGTGATATTATCGGTAATTTATAAAGTGGTAACTATTTTATTAGTTATCTAAATTACCGGTTAATAAAAGTGGGAATGTGCCAAACGGCCCCTAATTGATTGGCCACATTAGTTTTTTTTCTCTAGCATATGATTCTAGATTGCTTGTCTAGGCAACTATATTCAATTTATACTAGTGTTTCATTTTGTAGCTCCTACTTTCCTCTGTAATTTTTAATTGGAGATACAAATTCTATTCTAGGGATGAATTCATCAGATTGACCAAGTTAATGCAATCACGGGTTGTAGATTCGCCATCTTTAGAAATGGGTCAGGAGAGAACAAAAAATGAAAATTTAAAGAGAAATGAAGACAGTGTTATTGCCTCCTCCACATGCTGGGGAACATTGAGCCAGAGGAAGGAACTCATTGAATCGGTTCCATCTCCTCATAGTATGCTGAATGATCTTTCTCCTATCTCTCCTGCTTCCTTGACATATGCACCTGGGACCCATAGCGCAAGGGTTATGGAGGCAAAGAAGTGGTTGGAGGACAGGAAGTCAGCATCACACTCCAAATCTGACATTGTGTGTGGACCTTGTGTTCTTAACACAGATATGCTCAATTCTGTAAGACCTTTTCTCCTGTTATTTTCTTCATTTGTAAGATTATGTAGTATATCCTCGTTAGAGCAAGACATGTTCTCTGTTGTGTGATATACATACATATATTTGTGTTATTACTGTCGAAATTGCTGAGGTCCGAATGGCAAACATGCATATTATCTTTTTACTGTAAAGCAGCATAAGGTGTTGTCAATTGAATGCATATTTTGAGCACGGATATATTTGAGGGACAAAGTAGCCAATTTCTTAAAGATAATATATTTTACCACTGTTCATAAGTGTTTACCGTGACACAATCAGATGAAGAGTCAAGTTAACATGATCTTATTGCGTAGGCTAGTTGGCTTTGTACTCTTTATTGGTATCTTATTATTCTTAATAATGGCTCTTATGTTTTTTACCGCGTCAAAATCTGGAACACAATTTTCATAAGGTTTAACATTTTTACGTAAGAAAACACACACACACACAATCTGGAACACAATTTTCATAAGGTTTAACATTTTTACGTAAGAAAGGATTACTAAGAGACTTGGGTAGTCATCTACTAAACTTTGTATTTAAAATGAAAAACGTGAGATGTACAAGCGTGTAGAAGGAAAAAAACAAAGAAAAAGGACTCTAAGTAGGTGTTGAGCCCCGCAAAAAGAGACTATCCACCACTTCAACACTAGCTCTTCAAGAAAGAGATATGATGTATAATATTATTTTTGTGGCACCCTTTCTTCCCCAAGTTTAACAAAATTTATAGTCTACATAATCGTTGCATGTGGATACCTCCAACAACTGCTGAGTGAAAAGCCTAGTAGAAGATTTGTGGAATTTTATATCCTTTTCTAAGGTAACCGAAGATAATCTTTTACTTGTAAAAGATACTACAATGCAAGCATATAAGTGAAACTGACACTAGGTGTGGACAACCTCAATGGCTTGCTAGTTTAGCTTTGCTGGTGACACACAATGATGAAAAAAAAAGAAAAAAATGCCAAAGAGAAAACCACATTTTCGGTTAGCTCCAGTCTGCACACCACTGTCTGAGAGGGATAATCAGTCATAATGGCAAAATGCTAAACATGAGTCTTGTAGAATAATAAATTATCTTTTATTAGAGGAATAGTAAATTGCTTTTATTGTTTGATGAATGAAGTTGACATCATGCCAATTATCTCCCCACATGCATGCTACCATTTATGACTAGGTGAACTGCATAGACTTGGTTTGGCCGGCATATAAAGTGAAAGCTTGATTACAAATAAGAAACTTGCTCCCTCAAAAAAAATTAAAGAATCCTGCTTAACTTAATAAAGATAATATCACATGCATGTAGTCTGAATAGACAGGTATTTTGTGTTCTGCAAGCCTTCACTTTTCCGCATCTTCCTCAGGATCTCTTTAATGAGGTTGGCTCACCAGTGAATCTGGCTAAATCATACATGCGATCCTTACCTCCATGGCAGTCTCCATCTCTGAGTAGCAATTATATTAATACTTCGGCACCAAGGAAGGTGGATCGTTTCAAGGATGAAAACACAAATGAAAGTGGCAATCATTCTTTGTCTTCGTTCAAGGTATTTGTCAAAAATCTGCTGAAAACATCATAATGATTCCTTCCATCCCTGCATAGAAACTTCTAATTACTAATATCCTCAAAAGAAAAACAAGTTTTAACAAATAAGGTTAAGAAAGAGATATTGCCGTGTTTTTCTATCAAACTTGCCAAGATGACTATTTGTGATGATTGCTGGACAAGACTAAAACTGTCAGTGGCTTTACTTACTGTGAAGACTGAAAAGGTTTAGGTCATGGAGAAGGGTCTTTGCATGTGAGGCTGTCTATGCCATTTAGAATTTGTTGAAAAGAAAACCATGTGAATTAGGCTGTGCTTTTCTTTTTGTTTCTGTCTTCTTATTTCCATCCCTGCTTCTACCTTCTCTCATTCAGCTTCTGCAAGCCCACTCATTGGATGAATACATTTGTTTTTTTGAGAAGGTAAACAAATTCATCTCTTAGACACTCAAATAAATGCTGCTCCCGTAAATTTTGGGCCTTTGTTGCACGCTGAAGGCTTTACAAAAATAAACTGGCTGACTTTTGCCATCAGCTGTTAAGCTAGTTTCATATTGGAGTTTGTTTGTAGCTGCTATATTTTCCATTTGTATGATATGATCTGATGAAGCCTTTCTTCAGGCTTTCAAACGGAATTATCTTTCCACCATATCACTGGACAGTCCAGATGAAACTCGCAGGGTACGCATGCGATCGACAGAGAGCATACTCGAAAATCCAAATCCAAAGTTAGAAGAAACTGATTCTGACAAGTTATTCGAAAAAGAAACATTGAATGTTTCATCATCTCATGATCAGGGAATAGAAGAAATTATAAGAGGTTATCATGATCCAAGTTTTGTGCGAACTGTAGAAACGTCAAATGCGTCCACCAATTTAAGTCCAGATTGTGTTGAAGATCTACATTCAACTGAAACCCTCAAATTGGGTGATGAAACAACTGTCAGTGGTATCCCCCCAACAACAGACAAAGTCAGCTCAATCAGCTTGGCTTCAGAGCCAGAAGCAGCAGGAAAAGCAGTAATATTATCATGCCAAAGTGTGTTGCCAGTTGTCAGTTCGTTAGAAGCTACTGATGCTAAGATAGAGAGTGCACCTAAGTTGGATGACAAGAAGGTAACCCAAGTTCTCTTTGTATTTTTTTGTCTTATTATGCTGTGTTTGCCATTAGCCTTGCATGCACAAGATATAAGTTTAGTGACTATTATGAACTTCTAATGCCATCAGTTGAAAGCACCTTCCAATACAGAGGACCACTCTGCTGTTTTAGGCAATTGTCAAGAATCTGTTGGTTTTGCTTCTGGTTCATTGGAACATGGTGGTAACTTCTTATTTTCCAAGTTGATATTTGTTGGAATTTTAACGTTGCCAAGTAAACCACTAGTTGGATTATCATATAAAGTTTAATATTTCATTCCTTTAACTCAGATAATCACTTACATGAAACAAAAGGAGAGACAGCAGAAGAGAACAAGTTTGCAAAGCAGAGGTTTGTCATTCAATTCGCAAGGAAATTACCTTTTTGTTTCTTCTTTGTAGTTCATTTGGAATCTCAGGGTTGTCTATTTCATCAAATGAATAGAAACAGTCTCTTTAACTTTGCATTTCTCAGATTCTCATTTTTGTTTGGCTGCTGATGCATGCCTTTATCTGAATCTCATGTTTCATCTTTAGGTCCTTATATTTTCCTTGTTTACCAGTGGTATGACTTATGAGTATGCTTGTTTCTAATTCAATAAAATCAAATCTGCTACATTCTATGTCGATTTCATAGCTTCCTTTAGTTCATTCCTGATTGCTTTCTGTGACCTCACTCCTGATTTTATTTCAAGAAAAAAATCCATTGATAAAAATCAAATCCAGAAAATAACTTTAATGCTGCGAATGCTGTGATGAGAAATCGATTGTGTGAGCCTCACTTTGAGAATGTGGAGCTTTATTTATTTACTTCATTCTAGTTGATTGTTGTTTTTGGTATAGAGATGCTAAGGATGCTTCCAATTCTAAGGATGATGTTCAAGCTTCTAATATGCACATAGCTGAAGAGCTTGCTGGCGCATCGGGAGTGAACAATACTAAGTTAAATTTGGAGTCAGGTATTGGCTTGACATTCTTTTACATTTGCCATTGAAGTTTCATTGTTTATTTGTATGAATTTTGTACCGTAACATGTCTTTCCTGTGCCTTGTCCTTCCATTCAGTTCTCTAGATATGAATGGATTCATGAGCATTTATGATTTGAATTTTGATGTAGAAAATGTCATTGCATTGATGGTCAATCTTTAATGAGTAGTTAAAGGATCTTTCTAAAACATAGACTTATATGTCAAATGATCTGATATTTCTCATTTCTCAAAGCTTATGGGAAAATGTTTACCTTTTGATACCTCTTAGCAAAGCTTCATATAAGACAAATGTGGTTTTCTTATCGTGACCTCTCTAATGGAATTAATGTGCTTACTAAATAATAGAAAATATAAGTAGCGTGCAATTATCGGGCCCTTGTCTTCTTGGTATCTTCATTATCATTCATTGTCCCCTCTCAAAAAAAAAGTATTATTCATTGCCCATGTCATCTCTTTACTACCATTTTCTACGACAGTCATCATTGACTAGTAAGGTCTCGAGTTCAATTCCTTGTGCATAGGAGCCTTACCTGTGTCATAGTCAGCGACTCAGGAGATCCAGATTAGTTGGGACAATTGTGGTGGCAACCGAAAAAACTGTTTGGACAGTGGAATGCACAATAGTTCGAAGGTAGAAAGCCCTCAAATTAAAAATGCTCTTAGTAAAACCACAAACCTAGCAAAATCATGATTTGTTTCCATGTAAAGCCTCTTATGTGTAAATATATAGTATGTTTCAAATGTAGTAACTAGTAAGAGCATAGCATTGCAATTGTTATTACCTTTTTCATACCTAAGCAAATTTGTGACCCTTTGAGTAATATTTGTTTGCATTGTTCTTTTCCTGAAAGGTAGTTTACCATGTTCTGTCTGTATATTTTAGTCACCAACATTTCTTAGGAGCTATATTTCAAAGATCAGATTGATACTCACTGTTGTGACTGCTGGTTAGATTGTTGTAGATATTTAAAAGTGTTCAACTAATGCGTACATTTTTGCTTGTTAACGTCTTTTTTGATCTTCAAATGATTCAGCATGCCCAGTTATTTTCTTGTTCGAAATTGGAACCTCTAATTGCGTCACTTTTTGTAGTTCACAAGCTATTTCACAGCAGATCTTTTGGTGTGTTGTTGCCTCATCGCTGGTCTTTTGTAGTCTGACTCTGTAGTTTGAATTGGGTTTTGTTTTAACTATGCAAGACTTACAAGAGTTTTTTGCACTAGTCTTTCATGCTTCACGACAATTTGTGAGGGCATATGCTATACTGGCATTCTAGATAAGTATATACTTATCTGCAAGTTTAACCATGTCTTGACCACGTGTGATGTCTTCAGGTAGAAAGCTGCATGATGGTGATCCTTTGTTAAAGGGCAACAACGGTGAAACGAATGGAACAGTGAATAAACTTTCAAAAAATGGGTACACACATTAACATCTCTTTTACTCGGCAATGAGCAACCTTTTCAAATTTGTTTGACCAACTTCTTGTCCTTTTCCAGTTCATCTGCAGAGTCCAATACCAGTTCCGAACTTGAGCCAGTTCATAAGGATAATCTAAGCTTTGGATGCTCTGAAAAGGGTGAGAAGACTAAGGGCTTTTGTGAAGGGTCAAACGAGGCTGTCGATGACAAACCTGCTGTTGATGATGCAGACGTTACTGGTGGCAAATCTGAAAATGGTACGAAGATGAAGTCAATTGAACGGGTGCTAACTACCGAACCGCTTCCGTATGCAACCCGTTACGGGCGAAAGACAGTAGTTAAGAAGAAAAGAGGAAGAGTACACAGGTAAAACTACAGGCCGTTAGAAATCAGTTGGACACAGGATGAATTGTGAAGATTAGTAGGTTTAGCTCTCAATTTATTAACATCGATTACCAAGTTGGGTGAAGAAAAAGTTGTGCTGCATGCCCAAGGTTGGTTTTGTATCAAGCATAATTATCCCAGGGTTAGACTGGAATGTAGCAGTTGATGTTATCGCACAACATTTTGCCTAAGTAGGCTTTGTATTTGTACATTCACGGCTTCAGGAGTGGTTAAGTGACACTTTTTTTTGCATTTAGGGTCTGTGTGAAGGGAGGGTAAAGAAGGGAAAGAGAAAGAAAATTAATAGTTTAATTTCGTTTGGTTGCATTTTTAATGAAGGGGAATGTCTTCTTCATTTACTTTTATTTTTCTTCTAAAGTTCATTTTTCTTTCAACCTCAAATTAAGATGGAAAGGAGGGAAAAGAAATATTAAAACATAATTTTCAATTTTGATCATACGTAGCTAATTATATAAACACAAATTTTAAGATATATTCGTTCAATAAAAATTATAATTCTTCTTTTTCTCTTTCCCCCTTTAGTTATGTTATCCAAACAAGTTAATATTTTTATATTTTTTCTTTTTCATTATCTTTCCTCTAATTCTCCTTCCTCTTCATTATCTTCGCCTCCCCTTAATCATCCTGAAACCAAACAAACTGTTAAAGACCTATGCTTTAAGGACCTGTTTTGGTACAGTTTATGGAGCGAAATGTGAGGTTTAAAATGGATAAAAGGGTTAAATTTATGAATGTTGAGCGATGGATGATATCAGCTGTCTGAAAAATATGACAAGTGATTATCTAAGATGATCCATGTATGATTTAAACTTTATTATAAAAAATAATATTGTTAAAGGACATTTACCTTCTGCATGTATATTTGTATCTGATTTATAAATGGGCGTTATTTATCACATAAATGAAGAGCGCAGCAGGATACCCTTCCGACCTTGCGTTCGCTGCAGGGCTGCTGTCTCACACTGGAGAACAGAAAAGAAAGAAATAAAAGAAAAAGGTAAATTTGGACTGAATTCAAGCAAACATTAATTGATCAAATCTATTGATGGACCGAGATTTTAATTTATGATCGATGCACTCGAGATTAGATGATCGACGTCGTTCCTAAATACTACGGTGGAAGCCCAAAAACATATAAAATACCCAACTCCGCCTCATCAATACTAATAATCTTTATTCATGGTAATACTTGTGCAAAAAGGCGTCGTACAATTGCGCTCTTTCAAACACATCGAAAATATATGCTTTCTGAAGGAATGATCTACAACCGGGCAATGGACATGCTCTAATTTGTTAAGAATAGTGAACATGTAGAAGGTAGTCGGATACCCAAATTGACTGATCGAACCATCGATTCAAATAGTTCGACTTCGATATTTGTCATCCAAACAGGCAGTCATGTAGTCCCTGAAAAATGTACATTGATGTCGTCCTCCTTGGTAAACTTGCGATGCCCAAGTTCAAAATTTCACAACTTAAAAAGAGGAACATTGAAAGGTTAGTAATCATGACACTTCGTCCTTGAGTGTAGAGACAGTATGGCCTGCCATAATATGTTGTAACAAGGTAACTAAAACATATTTCATAGGAATGGAACAAAGGGGCCTACTTTTGTAGGTGGCCTCAATGCTTCTTTTTGTGATGACGGATATGGCTGACTAGGCCTTTTTGTACAAAAGAAAAGTCTCCTAGGTGGTATTTGGTGCAATATTTCTTGTTCAATCTCTTTAAGATTCAATCATGGGTTCTGGACCAGATGTGTCTCCGAGACCTGGAGTTCGACCAGAATGACGAACAGAGTTGAATAATGTGTCTTTGATAATCTGTGAAAAAAAAGGTTTAACGGAACATGAGTTAGCACCAGCAATTACCAATCAGGCAGTGCCAAAGTAAACATTGGATATGCAATTGTCACCTGAGACATGAGCCCATGCACTTGTTCCACTGTTATTTTGGAGCTGTCACGAGTTATCTTGGCCAGCTGAGACTCATCTTGCTGCAAGCACAAAGGAGCGCTAAGTAATATGATCCTTTTTTGAGAGAAGTAATATGATCCTTTAGCAGAACAAATATGCAGTTGAATGCAAAAATGGGAAGGAAAATATTAGAAGATTGCCCACTATTGTCAGCATATGCAAAATTATTCTCCCTAAACAAACAATCCAAAAGGTCAAAATGATTTTCAAAACTGGTTGAGCTCTAATTACTGATAGAAAGAACAATTACATCAGGAATCAGTCAGATGAGCAAAGAAAATAGGATAAGGAAATTTTGGAGAATAATAGAATAAGGAATTACTGTAAGCTTTCAAGTTCAATCAAAATTAACAAAGAGAAACCAGGGCAGAAAAAAATTGGCAACCTAAGAAAATAAAATGAAATAAACTTTCAATGCAATTGTTGGGTTATGCTATCATGAATGATCTACAAATTATGTGAATATTTTGGAATAAGCCTGTCAAGCAAGTAACGAATCCAAGCTATATCAAAGAGTTTGAAGTTTATATATGCATACAAAAGATCATTTGCATCTGGCCATCAACCGCATGTATCGCAGATTTTTTCTCCGACGAGTGTACATATCACACATTTCTATCTATACCTGCATTTCTAAATTGAGATATTTCAATATGGATATACAGGACATAAACAGAATTAAAACACAACCAGGAGACAACCAAGCCCATGCAATAGACTAACAGTATATATATATAAATTTCAAAGCCTAACCACAAAACATAGAAATTCCAGAACTGAAGGCCCATTTTTCCATAGCATTTACTAAATCTTATAGCTGAAAATTTAGTTAAATGCGTTGTTATAATAAGTCCTAAGACAATAACAAATTAAAGAACATTTGCCAACAAATTACACAAATCTTTTCTGAAAAACAAATCACACATCTATGTGAGTAATGTGATCAGGAACTACATATAGAACTAAGTGTAGTATAGAATGCCACAATCCTAAAATGAAAAACCGAGAAGATTATATGGAAGGAGCTTGACTTACAAGACTCCTAACCTCTTTCTTCCGATGTGAGGGTAGAAGGTAGGTACCAAACCGAGCATGTGACATCTGGCTATCTGCCTGTTCGACCTTTTCAGCTACAATAAGAAAAAGTTGCATAACTAAATCAGCCAAAGTGATAGTTAAGTATGCGGTAACAAGTAAAGCATATTTAAATAAAAAAATGTCATTCTATCTCAATTCTACCGTATATGTGCCATATTTGATAATATCACATGAATCTTTTCATAGGTGTGGACTCAATAATACAACTTACCCAAATCCGATATCTGTCCAGCAACATAGTCTCGATTGCCCAAGAGAGGAGATGATGACAATGTGTTTACCCAGTACTTGTTCCACAGCAGATCCAAGAGGTGTGAATCCAGGGATGACTTGAAATATGTTATATCCAATGCATAATACTGGAGAAAATAGAATGGCGCAAAATCATGCAGAGGAAAAGACATCAAAATATGATAGCCGGAACAGAGGGAATATATTACTATTGTGAACCTGTTTGCAGTGAACCCCAAAATCCTCGATTTTATTTAGTGGAATAGTTTGATATTCTGACACAGGTTCATCAGCTGGCTTGTAACCTTCAGGATATGTCCTGAATGCACCAATTTCAACCTTCCCGGCTGACACGGTCCTCGTAGGATCAATAACAACAGCAAGAAAAGGCTCCTGAAACTGCTGATTTAGCATTTGCGTTGACACATCGATTCCTGAGAGCCAGCAACCATAACCAGGATGTGAATGGTACCACCCAACTACATTTTCCAACCTCCCGGCCTGTTTCAATTGTGAACAAGACTATTTGAATTAGTAGCATTTCAACAGTACTTTGTGCCCTGTTGTAGCACTTGTTAAATGCTAAAGTCTAATAGCACATGGTAATGGCAAATGAAAACAACATCAGCCCAAAAGCTTTTTTGAATAAAAGAGTGAGAACAGGAGTCATATGAATTTGGAGTTCACAAGAAAATAAAATAGCACCCACAATGAACATGAGCTTATATTGCAAATTCCAAAAAAGAGAAGACTACCAACATTCAAAGACTTAGAAACCGCATAATGTCTTCAGGCACTGCCAATATCAAGTTCATGCAAATAACTCAAATTTTGAATCACTATTGTCTGGGTCAAACCGGATCTGACGGTTGAACCAATTCAAATGTCAACCAGACCAAATGGTCCTGGTCCAATGTCGAAATTGGGGAGGCAGTTGGAAAAGTCAAAACCATGGTTGAATAGTTAAAACTGGCCGAACAAGAGATCTGTCAGGTTCAATTGAATGAGAAAACAAAAGCAAAAAACCTAAAGGGAAGACAGTGTTGCTGCAAATTTCTAACAAGGAGAGATGAGTCACGAATACAAACTATCCAGCTAAAACAAAACTGAGGTGAGGAGAAATCCATCAGAAGCCCATTTCACCTCCTTCGTCTTCTCAACTCAGAACAGAACTTCCTTCAGCAGGAGAAAACCAAAAAAATTGGTGGCAAAAATGTGTTAAATACTTACCCTGTAAAAGTATTAAATGTTTTAAACAAAACTGACATTTTTTAGTCAACATCTTTTTTTTAGCAAGCAAAGGATGATTGCGGAGTTTTGCAGCCATCCAAGTTTATTAATGGATGTCTATATTATATTAAGGGTGAAGACAAAATTTATACAAAAATCAAAACAAAAAATAGTCAAACATCTACCAACCCTTTGAATGATGTTGTAAGTTGTAACATCTCTCCTCCGAAAAACATTGGCATTATGATGGAAACAGATGGCCCATAAGACAGCCAGTAGCTGGTCTCTAGAAGACATAAGTCTGAATATCTTGTTCACATCCATCAAATCAGAATGACCTTATGGACAACTTTTATAATTAAATATGGTAACTTACACCCATGGTCAACTAACTATAATTATAATAAGTTTGCTTGGTACTGGAAAATATGTATGGATGCAATGTAAATAGTTATAAACAAGCACATGGCTGATGAGGTTACAACTAATGTTTTATTTGATCCATAATTCTTAGTATCCTTCTGGTTTAGAGGCCTACCTCTGTTAGTACACGTGTTTTTTAGCGAAAGAAGGATGATTAGCCAAGGTGCAAAATCCAAGGTTTTATTTCACCTTTTATGTGTTTGGATTTATTACACTGATTGTAAGTTAAAGAAAAGATTCCCTCTCAAAGAAAAGTTAAAGAAAAGATTATATCAATTGTTTATATGACGTTAGCCCAATCCTTGGATAAATCACGAGCATGCTTCACAATGTTTTCCACATAGCAACAACATCCTGAAAGATCATTGCATTCCTTTGAAGCCAGATTGCTCATAGGACAGCCAAGGCCGTGGATCTCTCCTTTTTGGAGCGATAGGCATCTCCAACATTTTCTCTCATGCCTCTCTGGAAGCACGACCAGAAATCCACCTCTCATCAAGCACAAATCCAATCAACACGAGCCCTTCTCCAAACTTCCTGAGATATCTCACATCTAAAGAATAGATGGTCTTTGTCTTCATTCGCATTCTCACTAAGGCAGCAAACCCTCCACAGGGGTACCATCTGGAATGGCAGCATTGTGTCATAATTATCCTCCTTCTTAAGAGCCTTATAAATATTTTGACCTTCAGGAGTCAGTGGATTGCCAGATCAATCTGCAAGCCATCAGTAAAGTTATCATTCATATCGTGTTAGTATTCCGGAAAAGATCATAGGAATGTTTAACGCAAAAAGTTCCCCTCAACCATGACCATCTATCGAATGTCGAGCAAATCAAGCTGAAAGGGCCCATTCAAACCTAGCAGGCCGTGAAAATGTTGGTTAGACAAATTTAATGTGAAACAAGGGGAACAACCTTGTCCATTCTCCATCATATCTATCCATATTTTCGCAAGAGTATCATCCTTGTCTCAGGCCAAATCAAATAAACATGGGAAAAGGTTAGCCCTCAAACCAGCCGGCTGCCACCCAACACAGCAGAAACAGAAAGATCCCTGGATCCAAGACCTTGAAATGGGATTTGGTCTAGTCATTGCCTTGGAAATATCCTTCCACACCGATGAGGCACCCGGTGGAGGTTTGAATCTGGATTCTCAGGTCAGTGAGTCCGACAGAAGATGTTAATAACAGAGGAAATCAGATCGTCCTTCAGGTCCAATATCCGACATCCCCACTTACATAATAGTGTATTGTTTAGATCCCAAATGTCTAGGATCCCCAATCCCCCCACTCCCTCCTTAGGCCGGTAAGTCTCCTGCCAAGACACAAGGCGAGCACCCCTTGTCTAGTAGCCGAGCGCCAAGAAAAAAAATCTGCCTAATGAAGTTGATACGAGTCAACACCTTCTTGGGCATGTTGAGGAATGACATAAAGTAGACAGGATTTCCGAGAGCACAAATTAACGAGAAAAAGCCAGCCCCCCCACCCACCCAGGGGGGAAGAGTTTCAGCCACCCCATTAGCCTTTGCTCCATCTTGGTGCTCTTTCAACCTCGGTTAATATAGAAGTGTTGCATCCTCACCTATGAAAATGGGTTGGATTATTCGGCCACTCCCCATGTTCTTTCAACGCACAGTAGGCGGACAATTGGTGACCAGTCCTAGATTTCATATGTCCACCTCACAAACGACAAACCCAAACATGGCAGTGGCAGAGCCCCCAATGGAGTGCACAGCACTGTCTCACACCCTGTTGAGGTAGTATTCGTCCTCCAACCAGTGTACCATTGATGATGACATAGAAGGAAGATATTGTTATGCATCTCTTCATCCAAATCCATAAGACCGGGATGCCTCGTGGATGAAGCTCGACCGAATAGGTAGAATTAGGTCATCCAGTACTGCGTGGAGTCTGTTTCCAAGCACCTTTGACACCAGCATATACCAGGCATTTGAGGAAGTGATTGGGCAATAATCCACAAACTCCTCCGGCGAGGATCAATTCGGGATGAGAAATAGAAAGAAACGATTCAGTTTCGCAAAGTCATTATTGCCTTCATAGAATTCCTGAAACATTTGTATAATCTCACTCTTCAGTAGTGCCGATACTTCCTGAAAAAAGAGCACAGGGAAACCATTTGGTTTGGGAGAACCCTCTCCTTTCAAGTTTTTCAACGCTTCCAGAACTCCACTTCAGAGAATGGAGCAATCAAAGATGGCCTCTGGTTCTCATTCAGTTCACATCTCTACCTGTCCATCTCCAAGAGCCATTGTGATGTCTTCTCGTGGCCGAGTGAAAGTACTGAGCTGCAGCCCGTCCGACTTGTTCATTATTGCCGTCACCACACCAACCGTAGTAATGTGATCAATAAGGTTTTTTCTCCTTCAGTTACTAGCACAGAGGTGGAAAACAGGTGTTGTGTCTCCCTCCTTCAGCCATAATTGTCTCGATCTTTGCCGCACTGGGTTTCCGTCCTGTCATCTTCTTGTGTGACAACCTCTCAGTGGTGGCATCTATCCGCCATCTCTTGCACCGATAAAGGTCTTTCTATCTTCCATTCTATCCAGATTGGATATGCCAGCAAGTTGGAACATTATCTCAACCCTTGTTCTTTTAGAATTTTTTTTAGAATTGTTTTTTTAGAAAGTTATTTCTATGCTTCTGCCTATTACATCTTGTAATGATAAGTTTGAGACCTTGATTTGCAAGGTACAACTCATGTGAAATTGTCTGCAGATTTGTTACATATTCTCCAATCAAATAACAGAATATTATAAGGCATGGATGAAAACATATATCGAGCATTTCTATTCCTCCTAACATTCACATTTTTGTGTGTGGATATTTCAGCATAATAGGCATCAGACTTTAGATAATGTCTTAAAATTTAATCAAGTTGTCCTTTGTTTGGTGACGAATTGGAAACATCATCTAATTTACTTTTGTATCAAATTGACATGGATTTTCAACTTAATTAAATCCTTCAATGAGTGAAGAAATGGTCAACGGATTGATGAAAGCAAGGATCTGGATGGAATTTTAGAAGTATTTACTATTCACTATTATATATTGCTTATGTTTTTCGTGGACTTTCTTTTGTGGAGACTAAAAAATGGAATACATTTTGATGGATGGCATATGCCATCTATTATAATTTGGAATAAATTGTTGCCAAGCTGTAATGAATATTGTGCTCACAATCTTCTGCCGGAGAACGTTGGTGGATTTCCATCAATATTGATGGTATTTTCGTCGCCGCTAGGAAAAGGAGGGTTGTGACTTGTGTTTTTACACATTTGATAGAGGAGGTTGTGTTTGCATAGGTGTTGTAGCTAAGAGATTCTTGCCAGTTAATCCGAAGCCTAGGGATAGTAGTGCACTCTTCTCCAACTCCAAATGGATATCAATAACTGAGGTTGGAGTGTGATTCTCAAAACCTGATCCAGATATTGAGACACAAAACACAAGAGAGATGAAAAATAACATTTGTGAATGTTCTGATTTGGCGTCAGCTTGTTGTTATGTTGATTATATACATATACTTAGAGAAGCTAACAAAGTTGCCTATCTATTGACAAATATGGGTCGTCATAAAGCACACAATTCTACTGGAGGAAGTTGCCGGCAGTCCTACATTTTCTGTATTTGGTCAAATATTGTGCTTTTACTAATAGAGGATGCTAAATTTCTTTTCTTAAAAACAATCCATAGCAAATTCCTCTTCCATTCACTCACATCTATAGTTTATTATTCAGACAACAGTTAACAAATCAAGGCCATTTCTAGATATATGAGCACAATTACTGCCAGCACTGAACCCAGTTGATCGTAAAAACTAACAGTGGTGAGAGTTGCGACGACGAAGGGCTGGGTGGAAGCTTGATACCTGCTTGTTGGTCTGAGAGTAATCAACCATGTACTCATAAGCGTCGGCCTGGGCATTGACGCGGGTCTCAGTGCCCTCGACGGGAAGCGCGAAGGCGTCCATGACGATGAAGGTGTCGCCCTCGGTCTTGCCCTGCATCAGGCCCATCACCTCGATCGTGCCGCCGGAGCGGGCGTGCACGACCATCTTGAGCAGCGCGAGCGCCGAGATCTTCACTCGCTGGAAGTGGTTGGGATCCTGAGCCCACGGCTTCTCTTGCTGCGCCTTCGCCTGCGCTGCTTCGTCGTAGTAGTAGATCGCGTCGGCCTCGGAGCCGGCGAAATCCGCCGTCACGATGTTGTTCTCGAGCTCCCAGCTCTTTCGGGCCATGGAAGAATCCATGAAGAGGATTACAAACCCTAACGGAAGGAAGGTGGCGAATTCGATGGCGTTGCAAGGGTTTAAGCGGATTTGTAACGAGTCACACCGTCTTCGCACCACGTAATAAGAGCCAACGCCCGGTAGCTTTTTAAAGCATTTGTTAGCCTACGAATATTTGGATATTTAGTTTTAATATTAATGTGCAAGTTCTTTTTTAAATGTCCAAAATCAATAGGATGAAAATTAAATTTGGAACAAAAAAAAAAAGTTGCAATGATAGCCGATAGGGGCTCAGAATATTTTCATTAAAAAGTTTATTTATTATAATTAAATGTCCGTGGATATGCAATCATTATATTAATATATTTACGTAAATATTTCATAAAATAAAATATATCATGTTGATTATACGTCACATCAAATAAAAGGTAACTTTTTGTCTAATGTCTATCTTAAATATATGATTGATAGTTTAGTATGATATATCACAAAATCAATATGACATATTTTTATCATAATAATGATAATATCGAAAGAAATATACTAAGTTAGTAGAATAGAAAAAATATTCGATAAAAGGATTAAATATACAAAACATACAAAGTTGGAGAATTAATAGTGTAAGAAAAAAAAGTTAGAGGACTATATAGTTATTTAGGCCAAAGTCGAAGGACCATGTACGAAAATTGCCCAAAAAAGAATCAACACACTAACGAGATCACATATGTAATTAAACATAATCCCTATTTCAGGGACTCTATTGGCAACCAGACACATTACAAAAATATTTCAATAGCCTTTTTGCATGAATCAAAGACAAAGTAGATGCTGTCAGTATCAATTTGTCTAAACCAATTTACACTATCAGATCAAAGAATACATATTTAAAATTGTCAACTGATTATTAACAACACAAAATTTCATCAGCTTTAAATTGATGGTTTCGCAAAAGGTACATATCTTTCTTAATTCAGCACTAAAAATTGGAATCGAGTCCACAACTAGACATAAAAAATCAACCTTCTGTGTCCCAGGAAGAATTAGCCTTAATCAGATGGTTAAATGTTAAGAATCAACTCCAAAGATTGAAACAGTAGGAAGATGCATGCAAAAGTCTTCCTTGCGCCATCTTGGGGTTCGACATGCAACATTATGAACAGTTTGAAAGGACTGCAGAACACAGCTACAAATATGCCCTGAGGCTCATGAGCATCCAAGGCATTGCCGGAGGTAGACGTCTGTGTAAAGTATAAGGAAACCTGAGGAAAAGTGTGTAAAATTTAATTTCAGATAACACTAGTGCATTACTAAACGTTTAAACATGTAACAATGATTCAATCCCCTTTGGCAAATTGGCCACTTAGCATCCCATGAGCCATCAACATGATAAAAGATGGATCCACACCACGAACTATATTATGGTAATGGGGTCCAATAACTTCCCCTGCAGGTATCCAAATTATTAGAAGCAAAAAACTAAACTTATTCATATCAATAATACTTTATAATGATAAATATCTTCCAAACAGCTACCACTTTTGAGATAAATGGTTAGATCATTTAATTTACTTGGCCAAACTCATTTGTGTTAATAGTTATTTTTCTGTCTTAAAGCTCTACGAAGTTAAGCTAATGTCAATTTCAGCACCATATCAGTATTTACTCAAGCTAATAGACCTCACTGAAATCTCTGTATCACTTCCTATATGCATCATCAATAAATTATCTAGTGCACTATAACAACTAATATTGTTAATGTAACACATCCAAAAGCATTCTCCA
Source organism: Pontederia paniculata (assembly GCA_001647135.1). Classification (NCBI taxonomy): domain Eukaryota; kingdom Viridiplantae; phylum Streptophyta; class Magnoliopsida; order Commelinales; family Pontederiaceae; genus Pontederia; species Pontederia paniculata. The sequence continues at coordinate 102,979 of LTAE01000043.1, forward strand.
ATGCTTATTCAGATGGCTATCGAAAATGTTACTATTACTCGTCTTCCATATTGACATGACATTTGATCTTTTTATGGTCGACAAAATATATACGTGTATGAAAATTAAAACAAATTATAAAACCTTGCATTGCAGAAGTCTTGATTAAAAATAAAGACTAATGTCACATTATCCAACATAAACTAAAGATGAATATAATAAAATATAAATATGATCTATTGCATCTTGATTTGTTCTCTAGCCATATGCAATCACTTGTGTCGTCATGAACATCAATGTCACTCACGCCACCATCGTCATCATCTAGTTCTGATTGTATAGAGGGCCCATATATAAGGAAATTTAGTCTCCCGTGTTAATGCTGAGTATGTAAAGATAAAATAAAATAAAATGAAGCATGTTGGTTTAATATCCTTGAGGCATTTGCACGTAAAATATCTAGCAACACATGAAATATATTAAGGTACATCAGGTATAAATGTTCAATCACATTGAGTTGTTTTACTTTTCTTCTTAAATTTCATTATTTAATTTTGTATCATTCTATATTTGAATTAATATTTGTTTGATAGCGATCTTTTCATTCTTTACTTCTTTGACATTCTTTCTTTCTTAGAAGTTCGCCTTTAACTTCTTTCTTTCTTTCTTTCATCTTTTTATCTTGTGAAAGACAATTCATATTTTAAGAGAACAACAAGGCACTTTCATACATCTTCGTTGATAGTTGTACTTTACAACAATGGCCTCCACTTTTCGGGGAAGAATTCTCTTTTGGTGGAATTTTTGTTGTTATACAAGGTGGAGAGGCATGTACAACATGATAATGGTCACAAGTGTTTTTTGTCTTCACTAACAATCACCTACATCACCTATTGAAACAATCGCATATTCCTATCCTTAACTTTCATTCTTTTTCTCCCTTAAAAATCAATGCACACGATGACCTACGCTTTCATCTTTTAATCTTAATTAACTTAATCTTCTTAACTTTCCTTTAATCAACTTTTAAATCTCTCTTAATATGCATAAAATAACATTCAACATTGAAACACGATCAATGTCGGGCGGGATGTGGCTCGTGTTTCTTCATGCTTCAGTGGTTTTATTGCCAAACACAGTCCATTTTTCGCTACAACACATCCCGTTTCGTTGTTTAATGTATAATTACGTATTTCTTTATGTTTTTATGCCTCTGCAGCTTTAGTGGAAAATTTATGTTACTTGATCATGATGCATGGCATATTTTTAATCTTATGATTTTTATGCTTTAAATAAATGTATCTAGTTCAAGAAAATGAACTAGAGATAAATGGCAACATAAAGTAATTTTTTTTCTTCTTAATGCACATTACGTGGGTCAGAGTGTTTGAATCATCTTTGTTTCCTTTTGAGAAGATACTTGCCTTAATTGCATGTATTTCTAATTTCAAGTACAATACTTGGAAGAATCAAACATTACCTGAAAAGGCGCCACAAAGATGCCAAAATTTGTATCTATAGTGAATAAAAGGACTGATATTAACCAATGGAGAAATGAAACATGAAATGTTGCAAATTCAAGTCCTCTATGCACAAAGCAGCTGGAACAGACTAGCTAAAAAGGATCCCCGATAAGGCGCGAAACTGAATGCAAAACCTGAGAGAGATACCCAGAATGAACCAGAGTGTAGAGAAAATCTGGATTGCATTAAGAAAAATTGTGCCAAGAAACACTGCAATCTCATTATTGAGTTTAGATTCTGTGGAAACACTCATCAACCAAACACAATCTGAACGTAATAAATTGTCTGTTATCTCACTTACAACAACAGACACCCAGAGACAAAGAACTTCCGCATTAACTGCACAGCAAAACTCCAGCAACAATACCAAAAATGATATCCATCAGAAAATTAGACAACATGAAGTGTTTCCTTAAAGCTGCCCTATGTAGATACCCAACATTTGAACTGCAGACAAGATTATATCTATCATTATTGAAACATATGACTCAGAATGTAAAAAACAATAACAACAAACCTTTAGTACCAGATATTTAGTGTTGGATACCCGAAATGTAAAACCTTCTGGGTAGATTACAATTTTCTTTTTACTCAGTGCCCTGAAGAAAGTCTGACCAATAAAGAAACTGACAACTACGAGTGTGCTCATTCTTGCGTGTGTGAGTGAACAGTTTTGGTATAACGAGGAAGAATGATCTAGATATACGACTCCAGAACTTATATGATAACTGAAGGAAGAGACATATCAGAGTTGAAACTGAAGCATTAAGTTCATCTCCATCATATGGCCACGACCTGCCATATGATGGAGATGAACTTAAAAAAATTAAAAGACACTAGATCAAAGCAAGAACAAAAAAACTAAAAGGACAGTAAAATAAGCAAATTACATAGGCAGAGAAAGCTTCATTACGGAACTATTTTTACTCTTTCTTTGCCCCGAGATTCTCATAGTAGAACTGGCACAGTTAAGTGCTAACATAACTGATACTTACAAGCAATGATTTAACGAGGAAGAAACTAAACTCAGAAATAGAAGTTTTTTATCACACAAAAGAATATTTAACTAGGAATCCAGAAAATATTAAATATCAGCTTAGGGTTGGATACCCGAATGTAAAAAACATATGACTCAGAATGTAAAAAACAATAACAACAAACCTTTAATCCCAGATATTTAGGGTTGGATACCCGAAATGTGAAACCTTCTGGCCAGATTACAATTTTCTTTTTACCCCAAATCAGTGCCCTGAAGAAAGACTGGCCAATAAAGAAACTGACAACTACGAGTGTGCTCATTCTTGCATGTGTGAGTGAACAGTTTTCGTATAACGATGAAGAATGATCTAGGTATATAACTCCAGAACTTATAGGATAACTGAAGGAAGAGACATATCAGAGTTGAGACTGAAGCAAGAAACACCACCACGACCTGCCATATGATGGAGATGAACCTAAAAAAATTTAAAAGACACTAGATCAAAGCAAGAATAAAACAAATTAAAAGGACAGTAAAATAAGTAAATTACATAGACAGAGAAAGCTTGATTGCAGAACTATTTTTACTCTTTCTTTGCCCCAAGATTCTCATAGTAGAACTGGCACAGTTAAGTGCTAACATAACTGATACTTACACGCAATGATTTAACGATGAAGAAACTAAACTCAGAAATAGAAGTTTTTTATCACGCAAAAGAATATTTAACTAGGAATCCAAAATTTATTAAAGAGCTTTATCAGCTTACCAAATCAGGAAGCAATTATTTCTTCTCGAGCACATTTAACCATTTTGGTTTCTTCAATATTAAGGCAATATGCTCAGGAAAACCCCAAGAGCCCAAAAATAAGTGACTGAGACCATAGGTTGGGAGCTCCTATATTATAAGCTAAAGCCATGAAACAAGATTAAATTTAGCAAGAGGCAAAAACGTGGCAAAACCATTAGAACTGGAAAAAGCAATGTTTCTCGACTTACAAACGTGGACATCATAGGATGAGTAATACATGTTACTTGGATGTAGATGATCCACTTGTGGAATCCATTTTATCTTCTTGAATGACATTCCTTGAAATATGAAGAGCAACGACATCCAGTTACCAGAATTCACTGAAGATTGTCTATGAGATCTTGTGAGCTGATCTAGTTTGTCACATCCACATCTCATTTTAAATCATCCATCTGAAGGTTCTCGATCCTCGTGTTGATTTCTACAATCAAAAGCTGGAACTTTTGTGGGATGTTTCTTCTACTCCAGGACACTGCATATCTCCACTAATCCTTAACATTTTATCATTATTTTGGTGATAAGAGTATTTCAGGGCACAAAATCCAAGAACGTAGAGTGAGATGTCCTGCAGTCTTATGGCCATTTTTCTGTCCACAGACCAAAGGATTTCCTACAGTAAAAAGATAAAGGAGTAAGCTTCAAAGAACAGGTACAAATAAACATGGTGCTACACTTAGATTATCTCAGCTTATTATTAAATGATAATAGAAAGTTTGATAGATGAAATCATTTCTCCTTAGTAATAATAGACATTATGATTTAATTACTTTTTGGAGAGATGAGACAATTAAACTGACATTTGAAAAAGTTATAATTAAAGCCTATCACCAGAAAAGCAACTGTCAATAAGCTCGTGGAGATTTTTTTTTTAGTTTTACTTTTAATTCTACAGACTACAATGGCTACATGTCCTAAAGTTAATTAAGAGCTCATTGACACAGTAAGTTACTAGCCGTGATGCGCCAAAAGTACTATGATCTCTCCAGTTTCATGCAACATACAATAGTTTTCAGAGACTATTTTACTTCAAATGCAACTACCAAATGGTCCGTAGCACTAAGCAAATATATTCAGCTTTCCTCTTACCTCTAATTTTTTTTCTTCGGAAGTCTTTTATGGAATCGCAGAAGCCACAACAACATCCACAGCATTAGCAGAACAAATTGACCAACCAAACAGAAACAAATCGGAATTGGGTGCGCAAGACGAAAGGTTTTCAGGCCATCACACTCTACATTGCTTTCTTTCCATCTTTAGCTACAGAAGAAAAGGAAGTCGGAACCAATCAATTTCCCATGTAAAAAAAATGGAGCAAACATCGCAAAGAAATAAAACAAGTATAACTGAACAAAATCGGAATAAACAACAAAGAACCCAGTAACAAAAGCTGCATACAAGTCATTCCAGAGCTAATCGTACTAACAAAAAATGATTTTTTTTCCTATTTATATATTTATAGTACTTACTTCTTCTTACTTCTCAAAAAATAATTCTCTTGGGCGATGAAAAGCTCAATGTCAGCGGCGATTCGTCAGAGGAAGCTGACTTCAGCTGTTACCTCTTCTTGACAAACATCCAAGTGGCCTGTTCCGCAGATTGAGAAACGCCATAAACTCTTGCGTATGCGCACGAGAAGGAAGCAACCAACGCTGAGACGGCGAAGGATGCGGATGAGGAAGAGCTCAGCTGCACAGAGTCCGACGTTTAGCGGACGACGCGGATCAAAATGAGGTTGGCCGACGAAATGCAGTTGGCGAGAACGCAGGCCGAGGTGGCGCTGGAAGGAGACCTGATATTTCGAATCAGTGGTCTCCGGGTGGTAGGAGACGGCGACCTTCGTCGCCGCACTGAGGTCGGACCTTCGCCGGTACGGCGACGATGACGGCGGAAGAATTGAACAGAGTAAAGAATTAGGCAAAGAGGCCCCGCCGAGATACTTTTTGAACATGGACTTGGCTGATGGGTATTTTGGGCCCGTAATTCTGCCCAAGCCCATCTTCTTCTTTTTTTGTCTCGAATAAAAATTAAATAACTATTTTTTAAAAAAAAAAGGGAAAAAAGTTGTATTGAGGGAAGGTGGTGAACATATTTCTCTTTCTGATAAGTTATATGAATAAAAAAATGAGTTTGAAAGCGTTATAATTAGAAGTATCACGATATTGTCCCTTCTGTTAGTGAAATCTTTTTAAAAATTCACGAGTCTAACACAACGAAAAAATAAATATAGAATATATATATAAGGTACAAGTAGTTTCAGTTCTGACTAGTGAGGTCAATGCCATTTGCACCACAATCATATTTTTCAAATTAATTATAATGCAAATATCAAAATTGGTCAGCCATGTGGTAATTTTCACTAATTATCTTTGCTAACAAGTTTAGTAGTATATAATTTAAATCTTTAGAGAAAATTGACTCAAGCCTAATATATAAATGAGTTTTATTTGTGATACTTAAATACCGACTCTAAGATTGTGGTCACTCGCTTATGATAATTTTTCGCGGAATTAAAAAAAAACATAAAAGTTAGAGTTGTTGTAGGTACAGCCATCAGTAATTGCAAACACATCAATATGGTTAAAGGGAAGTAACGACTTCATTTTGGACCATTTCCTGACTAAATAAATGTGACATTGATAAGCATCTTTTGCTAGAAATAAGTTTGATAGCTCCTTTTTTACTTTGTTTTCTTGTGTTTTATTTCAAATTTCTTTATGACTAAAGTGGATATGAAACATGGTCATGATCAGAGCATAAGACAACGTGCACTTCTAAAAAAATTATAGTAAAAAAGTATACTAAATAAAAGGAAAAGAAGTCGATAAGATAGATATATATGGGGACAATAACATACGTGTCCATGGTTAGTGAGTCAATTAACCAAGAGCATGCACCTAATTTATGTCGTAGGCATCTGCGACAAAACCACAACTAAACAAGCCATGTGGTAGGAGAACATCATATGGGACCCTCCCTAGTTATCGGGTCCTTTGCAACTAATTTAAGCAGGGTCTCGTGGGTCTCGGTACGAGTAACCACCTTAATATGATCTTTTAATCACTCCCTGTGTATATTTAAATTGTGTTATCTATAATTAATCAGATAAATTGAAGTTTGGTCGACTTCTAGTGTAATTTTTTTATTGTAGCTAGATATCAATCGGGGATGAAAATATTAGTGAAGAATTTTTTAAAAAAAATTATTGTGATAATAAAAAAATTATTATAAAATTTTCAACTTTGAAAATTAGGATTCAAATATCATATATCACGTTGTAATACATGAATTTGCAAATGCAAATCTTTGGACCTCGGCAGTGGATATTTGGGCGCATGCATAAAAGTTTACATCAATTGACGGAGTCTTTCACAAGAAAATGCAACAATGTTTTGGCATATGCATTGGACAAAGCCAATGCATGACTACAAGATGCTAATCCACCTTTTCCCTTTTAACTTTGATCACGACCGAACAAGGATTTTTTATAGTTTAAATTAAAACTAAGGGTTTTTAGTTCATGCTACAAGATTTCTAATTCATGCTAAAAAAATAGTGAATTTATGATGAAATTTTCGATCATAAATATAAAATCAATCGTAAAATACAAATTTGAGACGAACTATGAACATCTGAAAAATGCTTGTTTCAATTCATATCACGACGAAAATAATGTTTGTCTCACATAGAGTTGATTTATACATCCATCACAAATAATTAGTAAAAATATATTAAAAATAATAATTTTAAAAAATTTGAAATATATTTGACAAATCATTATCTTTGTATGTATCTACATTAGCAAACATTTACTTACTCATAATCTATTTTATCATTTATTTTTTTCATTTCTTTTTGATGCACTCGTTCGAGCTTATTTCATATGCCTTTTTTGACTGTTGCAATTATTGTCCCATTTTGTTGGCGCATTTTTATAAGTCCTTGTTGTCATAAATCATTATTTTGTTAAGTTATTCGTTCAATACATCATTGTAGCTCTTGAGTTGAATAGAATAAATTTATGCGTTAACTCTAAGTAAGAATAAGCCATAAGCGAGACCATGCATAAAAAAGTTAATTGCTATATTACGATAGATTAGATGTTGAAGTTGAAAGAAAAAATTGTAAAAACTCATGTACCAACTACAAACCACTAAAAAATACTCCTTTAACATAAAAAGTCTATATGTTCTTTTCACTAAAGTTTAAAATAGAAAAAAAATATACAATACATTAGGTACACTAAATCTTTCCCAAAACACTAGTAACTTTTTGTTATGCTATTCATGTAACACCCCTGATTTCATTCAAGATATTGTTCGTTTTGGGCCCATATGACCCGCACGAATTTAAAACGCGTCTTGAATTGTAAGGGATGATGCTACATATAAGCTCATGACTACCTTCGTGTTTTGTCCATGTGGGACTAACTTTCATTCTCATCATCATCTGGGGCGTTACAATCTTCCCCCATTCGGGGCTCAACGTCCTCCTTGAGTCGACCCACATGGTTCAAGTGAGCACGCGAGGTTGGCTCTGATACCTTCTATAACACCCCCGATTTCATTCAAGATATTGTTCGCTTTGGGCTCATATGACCCGCACGAATTTAAAACGCGTCTTGAATGGTAAGGGAGGATGCTACATATAAGTTCATGACTACCTCTGTGTTTTGTCCATGTATGACTAACTTTCATTCTCATCATCATCTGGGGCCTTACAATTCAACAATAATATTTTGAATGTTGAATAACTTAAAATTTCTAATAATTTTAATATACGTGTATATAATGCAAATTGCACCATCTTATTTCTCTTCTAACATTTTCACCCATTTAAATTATTGTTGCAATATGATTGAAATTAACCACTTTATGAGAGACGGAGAAAAAGATAGGTGAATTCCAAACAATCAAATAGGCTCCTTGTAGGCGTCATATTCCTTTTATAATGGTCGAATGTTCTCCATAGTTCGCCCATTAGTTTTCGGCCCACATGTCTGTGATTGTCGTCGCTTGTCATTTTTGCATAGCACCACATTTTACACGCATCCACGCTCATTCTAACGTCTATTCAAGTGTAACGCCATGTGCTTGTGTTGTCAATGAGTGATCAATGGGATCCGCTTGTGCGCCATTGGTTGGCATTCGATCGCGGCATGTTAATGATCACGAGTCGCATGATCCATCACGGGTCATGATAGTGATTACGGATGGTCACTACAACAATATCTCACTTGACTAGCGTGATCATTGAATGTCATTACAAAGATTAGTTGGATATTATGTTATTGAAGCTTCACTATCCGTTAATACTTCATATTGACTCAAATATTTTTGAGTCACATCATGTCAATATGTTGGTAAAAATTTCAACTGCAATTCCATTTGTCAAAGAGTCAGCTAACATGTCACTCATAAAGTGCATAGATCATTATCACTTCCTTATTATCCACTATGTCTTGAATATAGTGATATACAATCTCAATATGCTTCTCTTTTAAACTATTAGTTCCACTATGTATCAAGTTTATTGCAACTTGATTATCACATTACAAAAATAATGGTCCTCTGACCAAATCAAAATTGTAGTTCCAAAAAGAAAACATTTTAGTCATACTCCACGGGTGGTTGTACTACAAGAAATATACTCGGGCTCATGTGTATCTACCCATACGTCCCTCTTTCTTGCTGCCCCAAGAAATGACTACACTACTAAAAAAATAATAAGTGACTTGATGTTGACTTGCAACCGTCTATATCACCATCGAAGTCTACATTTGAATAAACTATTGTCTTGAGTGCATTAGTTTGGTATGTTAATCTCAATTATTGTGCACTTCAGATATCATAATATCCTTTTAATGACCTCATAATGGATTTTCCTAAGATTACATGAAAATTTACTAATCAAGCTTATCATGTGAGTAAAATCGGTCCCCGTACAGAGCATCACATACATCAGACTATCCATTGCTTCTGCATAAGGCTCACCTAAAAGTTCTTGTCGTACATTGGGACACTGACTTGTACTTAGTATTGTTTCAGTCGCTAATCATGTTTGTGCGGGTCTCTATACCTTACTACTGTATTATTCTTGATTTAAATTGAAACTTCTTGAGTTCCTGTTATAGCTGATTTGAATGTACAATATATATTATGTCTCTCCCATATCTGTCATTTTAAATCATTTGCTCAATTTATTCTTGATCTTATTGAGCATCTCTATATCATTTTCGTCAACTAGTATAACATCCACATATAATGATAAATATTATAAAATTGCTCTCACTTTTTTTATGTATACACAATGATCCAATTTGTTCGTCTTAAAATCAAATTGAACTACTGTTTCATGGAACTTCATGTATCATTATCTAGATAATTGGTTTAAGTCATACAATGATTTTTTTAAAAATTTATACACTTTATCCACCTAACATTTTACTTGGAACCCTTCATATTGTCGTATATATACATCTTTTGACAGGTTTTCATTTCGAAAAAGTTGTTTTGACGTCCATTTGGAATAACTTCAAATCTATATACGTCATTATCGCTAAGATCGTTCGAATCAACACAAACTTAGCCACTTGAGAATAAGTTTTCTAAAAATCAATTTTGGCCTGTTGAGTATAACACTTCATTTTTATTGATTGAGTCCATTTCAAATTTCATGATGACCAACCATGATTCCGAGTCATTAAAAGTCATCGCTTCTTTTTATGAAATAAGATATGTATAATCCTCTATCTGAACATCAATAGAGCAACACGACACCTGACGCTCGTACACTGCATAATCATCCAAATGTGCGAGTGTTATCTCATACCTTTTGTTGGTGTCGATTATACTCATAGAAATAATAAGTTCATCCACTTATTCCAAAGATATATTATTCTGTGAAACATCAACTCCAACTATTTGATAACCCAATGTATCTCCAAAGTTGTCTTCACCGTATTCTTGAATCATGAGGGGATCAACATCCTCCTGAACATGCTCATTTTTGTCCTCAAGAAAAGTAGCATAATGAATATCTATCAGATTCTTTTCTTGATGAAAGAATCTATATCATTTAAACTTTTCACTATATCTAATGATCATGTATGTTTCTGCCATATTTTTCACTATCATTTAAACTTTTCACTATATTTTTTATTTAACTCGTGGTCATCCCTGCCTCATCGCAAAAGTGCTTTCACATACCCAAGTGGGATAACATATATCTCACTGCATCCATCAGAGTTTTATTTTTTCTCTCTACCGTATTATTCTGTTATGACATATACGACATTGTAGTCTAACTACACATGCCCTCTAAAGTATAATAGTTCTCAAATTCTCGGGAGGTATATTCTCCTACTTCATCTATTCTTAGACACTCCATAGGTTTGACTAATTTTTTCTCAACCCGTGTCTTGTAACTCTTGAAAGTCTCAAAAGCTTCTAACTTTTTCTCTAAAAGATATGCATAACAATATCTAAAAGTAGTTGTCAATGAATGTGATAAAATATATTTTACTCTTATATGTAGAAATACTCATTGGACAACAAATATCTAAATGAACTAGTTTCAACATTTCAGTAGACTTTATCCCAATAGGAAACAAGGTCCTTGTCATTTTTTCGGCTAAGCAATGTTGGTCATTAAGTTCATATTATTTATTTGTTCTATTTTTGAGTTTTCTCTAACATCTCATGTCAGATACCATAGTTAGACAATTAACACAGAGTATATTAAAAAGAGTCTTTTACTTCATTATTTTTTATTATATTTAATTAGAACAAGTTATGACCGGGCACATACCTTTTAATTGTATACACCATTATATTTTTGCCTATGGTGACCCAACCATTATAAAATATAACTTCAAGGCCCTCTTGCATGAGGGCATGAACAAAAATTAAATTGCATATTACTTTTGACGTGTATGACACGTTCTTGGGTATCATGAAACTATCACATAGATTCAACTTGTATTCTGCAATACCCTACACATCAAGCTATGTTTTATTGCTCATATAGATCATCTATTCTCCCTTTTGCAGCTCTTTGAAGTCTATAAGACTCTCCTTGGTGTTGGCGATGTGGCAAATCACTCCTAAGTCGATCCACCATCCTTCAAATTCGTCGTCATCGTGTTGTAATCCACCATAGTGGTGAAGAACTTGTTGGTGCCAATTTTTCCCGTTCTTCTGCCTCCTTGTCTATTGGGTGGGCCCTTATTGTCAAATTGTTCAAATCTCGTACAACAGTTGGCCTTAAAGTGACCAAACTTCTCATAGATAGTGGCAAACCCCTCTTGCAACATTGCCCCTACCATTGGATTTGAACTGCTTCTTCATAGGGTTGAAGCTTGACCCAACTTGCTTGCGGTAGTACATAATGTTGTCCTCATCCATTTTTCTTCAGCAACTTCTTTCATATCGAAGACATTTGTTTTCTTCTTTCCCTTGGCCATGACCTACTCGATGACCAAGATAGAGGGGAGTTCAATAACTCTTTTGATCGACTCGATCACTCAAACAATCATGACGGTCATGTCGAAGACAAGTTGGAAACTATTTAGTATTGAGGTTATCTGCAACGTTTTTGGCAGTGAACATCTTGAAGCTTCCAAGTCCTTCGCTATTACATTTTTTTTGCATGATCGGGCAAATTTTCTTTGCTTTACATGTGGTGTATCTATGCAATAATATGTTCATGTCCTTTTTTAACATATACTTGTCTTTTAGAGCTTGCCGAAACTCATAGACACTTTTATAAGAATTATCCTCCATACACATTAATATGAAGGTCATTACCTTTTCTTCATCAAACTTTTTTTTGCTCCAATGTTATCGCATGATCTTCTGCTCGTTAGTGGCTCCTTTTGGAAGCGCTAATGCAGTGACATCAACATAACGTTGTAAATTATCGTGAACTAAGTCATATCTTATTTTACGACTCCAAATGTCATAGTTGACACTATTAAAATGACCTAATTTTGCTAGTTTAACGACTATGAATTTCAACATTTTCATTATAAAAATAAAATTTATTTTTAGTAAAAAAATATTTAAATATTCAAAGGGGACTTTATGCCAAAAATGCGTAGAAATAATTTTACAAAAAAAAAGCTTATTCAAAATTTCAAAAATAATGAATCCAAAAAAATATTTTAAATGAAATTTATCCATTTTTTTTAAAAATAATAATTGTGGATAGTATTATATATATATATATATATATATATATATATATATATATATCATTCAACTTTATATTATTGTTCTCAGAAGCATATATTATTGCCAAGCATAAATATTTTGTACTATAGATGTTTAAGAAAATAATACCTTTCAACAATACATATAAAAATATTCATTAAAAAAACTTTCGCCAAAAAATTCCTTTTTATGCATACAAAATTTGGTAATAGTGAATAATATAATTTACATTTTTTGACATAAAAATAAACTATTCCTTCAAATATGTAATATATATAGGTTAAATTAAATGTGTTGATAATGAATAACATTGATCAAAATAATATTAAATACCAAAAGGTCTAAGTAATTTTCAAAAAATGGTATATATATATATATATATATATATATTAAAATTAATTACAAAAACTATAATTTGTTAAAAAAAATCTAATGCAACCAAAATTTACGAACTTCATAGTAATGGTTACCAAAATATTTAATACAAAAAATATGTACTTTTTCAAAGATCATTACAAAAAATGTAATAAGTAAAAAATTACCAGGACTACAATAATTCAAAAAATATGAAATGATTAATATTTTGACAAGAAATTTTGAGTTTTACAAAATAATTGTCAGGATAATGTTAATTAAATATCAATTATTAAAAAATATTTTGGGTATTTTCCAGAAAATATGTAAAAGAAATTTCCATGTACAAAATTTCTAATACTAATATAATTAATATTTTATTCAAAAATATTAAATGGTAATTTTTAAAACAATTATTATAATCACAAGGATTAAATAATAATTAAAGAACTAATTGCAAAAAATAAAAAAACAATTTAGAAACAAATAAACATGCTTAATACAATTTATAAACTCACATTTGAATTGATGGTCATGGTTGAAACATACTCAATGAGTTTGATCCTAAGGTTATGATGTAGGAAGATATGACTCAAATTAAAACAAATACACCATATGAGATCTACGACTAAGATTAAAATATCGATCAAAATTATTGATCCTATAGTTCAAATTAACATGAGTTGTAATGATCTAGATCAAGACATATATGGATCTATGACTAAGATTAAAAAAAATGAATATAAACAGAATCTACAGTTACTATCAAATTAAGTAAGTGGATCTTATGCTCGTATCCAGATAAGAGTATAACGATGATGAGTAAATCATATAAGTATCTACGACCATATCTAATCAGATAAATGAATTAATCTATGGCTACAATCAAAACATATAAATAAAGCCTATGGTCTGGATTTGATATAGTTATTAATATATCAAAAAATAATCTAACGTCTAAAATCAAGATATGCGATCTATGAACAAGATTTAATTGGGAGAGAAGAATGATATCAAGTGAATGGAGACGACTATTGTTCATCGTCTTCCCCATTGCGTACGGTCATCGACATTACTAGGGGAGCATCGTCGATGGCGATTTCGTGGTCGATCTGTGTGTTTGAGAGTCAATGAAGGAACGACAACGATGTTGGGCAAGTTCCAATTGTCAGTTTTCAGAATAGTGCACGATACGAGCTCCTCGTCCACGATAGTAGATTACTAGAAGAGGTGGAGTCAACGTGATCCGATCACAGATTGATGTTTGCGAAGATCTAAGAAGCACGGTAGCATGAACAATGTTATAGATGACTCAAAAGTGAAGAGGGAGAGAGGCACAACGACGTGCGACACGAGAAAATGAAATTGTTATAGCATTTCTGATACCAATTGAGAGAGGGAGAGAAAGAGAGATAAGTTCCAAAATGATCATATGAAGCTACCTATATGCATCATATTTCTTTTATAATAGTCGAATGTCCACCATGGTCTGTCCGTCAGTTTTCGATCATCACGCCCGTGATTGTTGCCGCTGTTGTTTTTGCACACCGCCACGTTTTACATGTGTTCACAACCATCCTAACGTCCATTCAAGTGTAACGCCCTTTGTGTTCGTGCTGTCAATCAGTGATCAATGGGATCCGCTTGTGCGTCGTTGACTAGCATTTGGTCGCGGCATGCTAGTTTATGACTCACATGATCCATCACCGTGATCATCAAGATTGTAAAAACCAGATCGATCGTTGACCCGGATAGCTCGTCGGATGAGGTCGAACTGTTTGAACTGGATGGTGAAACCGATTGACAATAAATGTATTAAAATAATATAGCATGTTAAAATCAAAATACATGGTAATATATCAATTACACAAAATAACATAAATAAAATTAAATAATAGTGAACCTAAGAAGGTAGTATATGATGAGATGACCCATAACAATTATAATCAGTTATGATCCATAACAATTGAATACATAATGTACAGGATGCGCACAACTTAAAGGACGCGCTCGTCTTGCTTGCGCATGACTTGGAGGATGCTAGTGACCTGGACGCGCACGTGGACAGGCCGCGCGCGCATCCAGGTCGTGCATGCGTACAGGCCGCGCGGGCATCCATGGCCTAGACAAACCTGGATGCACACGCGTCTTGGTCGCCCGCGGTATGAGGATGCACGCGTGTTTGAGGGAAAAATCATCGAAACCAGACCGCGAGATGAGAGTGAAGGGAAGATCATCGGAATTGGCTTTTGTCGAGGAATAAATTACTAACTGAGAAAAAGTGAAGGATATCAGTAAGCCAACGCCTCGTCACCATCGAGCGGTTGTCGCCATCGATGGAAGAAATGGATATGTCTTAATTTAGAACTTCAGCGTCATTTCTAGGGCAAATGAGTTGAGTAGGCGACATTTGGGAAAAAAACTTGGCTCATGTTTTTTTTATCGGGACTGTTCGATTCAGGTAAATGACCAGTTTGCCCGACCCAACCTAGTTTTTTACCGAGTTTGACCGGTCCAGACTAGGTCAATACCCTCTCTGGATTCCACTTGACTTATGGCCCATTTTTAGTTCCGGATACCGATCGGACCGGTTAGACCGTCCGATCTGGTCCAAATTTTACAACATTGGTAATCATTCATCACACTATCACATGTTGTGATAATGTTTACGGATGACCACTGCAGCACTTTTAACTTTAATTTAACTATGAATAATTTATTTATTGAAAATATTATAAGACAAATATCTTTTTATATTTGTAGTTAATAGCTAAAAAGGTTTCTATCTCATCATATAGGCAGGTATATTTTTTTGAGTTGTCATCACATTTTTCGAAATTTCGCCCCCAACTAATTTGTGCGGCTTTGAGTTACAATCTAATTATGAAACTGAGGCTTATAGATTCTTTTTTAGTACACAAAATTGTTAAATGAAGAGGAACTAGTTATGAGTCCACCACAATCCCTGAGTTATCTTATAGGCACATATATCCACTGAATGCCCTTGTTCTTCGGTATGGCCTCATTAAGACGTTGGTCGGATGTGGGACATGTGAACGGCATGTGGGGCAGCATAATACACACGCATGCTTTGAACCAGGCATATTGGACAATTCACTTGGGAAGAAGTTGGAACTAAGTTGATTTGTCTAATTCGTTAGTGAGTTAAATTCTGAAATATCTCCAAAGGAATTAATGTACCTACAAAGCATGAGCATATCTTAGCTTTTAACATATGATCAATGGTAATATCAAAATTAGATGTCCAAACTAGTTTTAGGAAGATATAACTCTGGGCTCCTCCTTAGATGTATTAGCTTTAAGTTAAATTTCAGTTATCACTTTAGCATTATAGAATTATTTGTCTGACTACCTGGGATGAAAATAATGATGAGAATTTTTGTATCCATCTACTTAAAAAATGAATTATTTGTCATTTAAATCCGCACAGACTAAATCAACATCGCACAGTTCATTTAAGCAAGTTTCAAGTTTAACTTCATGCACACCTAAAAATTTCTTTTAGCCCCACTAATCATCGTAATTAGGCGTACAAGATGCCATACAAAATAGTAAAAAAGAATAACAAAAAAATTACTCACTCATCGCTCTCGTTGCAGAGGTAGTGGCCTCTCAATAGGAAGCAATATTCGAAGCTTGAATTGATCCATAACAGACGATGAAACAAACCAAGAAATTTAAAAGAATGATGACACCATGAGCAATACGTACTCCTATACACTAAATTAAAGCCATCCTACTAATTAACATGATCACCAGAGGCAGCAAACAGCAGCCTCCTTTTGGTCTCTCATATATACATTACCCTTGTAATCATTATTCCATTCCCATCTACCTCCATAGCAATTTAAGAAAAAAGATGAAGAAGAAGAATAAGAAGAAGGAAGAAGGAAAAAAAATGGACCAAACAGCAGCAAGAGTCAGCTTGCAGATTAGGATGCAGAAGAGGAAGATGAAGATATCTCCACAGAGCCATAGTATATGAGCTCCTCAATCATCTCCTCGATGTACTCGTCGTCCATGCACTGTGCCTCCTCTTCGAGCATTGCCGCGGCCTTCGCTCTCTTGGTCTCCTCCTGCGAGGCCAAGCAGCACTTCTCCAGCTTCGCCATGAGCGTCGGCGACAGCACCGAAGCAGAGTACGAGGTGCTCGGGTCGAAGGGGAAGTTGGTCCGAGCCTTCGGCCCGCACATGAGCCGCGCGGCCTCGTCGTACGCCCGCGCCGCGTCCTCGGCGGTCTCGAACGTGCCGAGCCAAATCCTCGTCTTCCTGGAAGAATCAAACAGCATTCAATTAGTTCACTACCACAATATACACTGATGAGCAGTTCAACAGCATGTACTGATTAGATACATGCACTTTATTAAGTTTGGATCATTACAAGATGGGGTGCCTGATCTCGGAGACCCAGGAGCCCCAGTGCCTTTGCCTCACTCCTCTGTATCTTTGCTGCAGCTTCGGCATGTTTGAAAGATAACGCCCTTAAAGAAGGAAAGAGTTTGAAAAGGGCAGTGGGGGAGAGAGAGAGACTGAGAGTGTTTTACTTTTGGTTGCTCGGGGATCTTTGGGGCCTTCCTTCTCTTTATATATGCAACTCTATAGTTGCCCCTAGACTACAATAACACTATAATAAAGCCCATAGAAGGCCCATCTTTTTTTTTCTCTTTCATCTTTATATATATATATAATGTATGTCCTTTGGCAAGACTATCTTGATTAGATTACTAGATAAAACTTTAAGTTAGAACATGAAGAGATGCTTATTATTATATAAAGTTGAGGTAGGTTGGTCCACGGCCATAATACGAAGAGATATGAGGCCATGTTATATAACCAAACATATCGAAATGGTACCACATGCCGACCGGTCATGTTCGATAGGAGACGGCAGGAGGGAGCATGGAATCGATTTCATGGGGATCACTGTCGTCTCGTCTGCATGCTCTCTGGTCGGTGGAGCGACGACGCGCCCGCGGCCATGGCCGTGGCCCCCGACCAGAGGACGAGCTGGTGGGTCACGCCGGCCCCATGCATGCATTGCATGCATCGACGTCCGTCAGAAGAAAAAGAAAACCCAGAAACAAGTCTCCGTCCGTTACATTGATTAGCTTAACACCTGGGAAAAGTAAGCATAGTTCCTTGACCGGCCATGATCATGCAGCTCCATGTTGCAGCCACTGGAGTCTTGTTTAATTTCATCTGACGTCGAAGGGGAGTTAATGCGAAGAGCTTTATGGGGGGGCTGTACTGTGGACCTCAGGGGGAGGAGGCGAGTGACATCACACTGCTTTGTATCGCTCAGGGGGGGACATCAGCAAATGAGCTACTTGTTGATGCCTATTGAGTCATCATATGTAAGTGTCAGAAGGAGGGGATGTCTCTATTTCCTTGCATTTGGTGTTTGTAGGTTCTACATGTATACTGAGGCAAAGATGAGGACCACAAAACCATGTAGCACACTAGCATCATATAGTTTTAGGTCATTCTAACACAATCTTTTGTCATGGAGCTAACTAAATCCTTGGAAACATCCAACAGCAGCTAACAAAAAGGGGAGGGGTGCCATTAATGGTTGTCTCTTGGGATGCTTGGGAGTTCAATATAGCTGATAAGAAAAAAAAAAAGATCAAAAGTTCAGAATTATTAATACATAATGTAATTTCTTTCATGATAGTTTATTTTGTAAATTTGAATTCAGGACTAGTATGGCAGCTTGTTGGTGGAGGCGATATGGTATTAATAAGGAAGATGGATGAAGGGAGGAGGAGGAGGAGAGCAGATCACATGGAACCATTTCTGTGGCACATGAGTGGCCTCCTTTTTAGGTTTAATGGAGGGAAGAGTCCAAAGTGTGGTGTGTGGGGGATGGATGGATGGATGGAGTGGGGCCCTGTTGGATTGTCAGGTAGTGCGCAGATTATGGAGGAGCGAAGGGCTTCGCACGTGCCGCGTCAGGATCATGTGGGAAGAAGGAACCCAACTACTGATTTCAACTCTCTGCATTTGCTTGGCTTTTGCTTTGCTTGCTGCTGCACAGTGACAGTGCTCTCTTGATGCAATGTATGTGATGTGCTCAATTGTAAGACAACGTCCCTGTCAAATGAGGAAGAAGTGTCCATTGGAATTGGCATTTGTTTGTAGCTTAGAGTTAGACGACTTCAGCTCAGGAGATCGGGATCTCAGCACCAGAATATGCAATAGGGTTGGATCGATACAAAATAGGGTCTGATATGTTAAATCCCAAATATGTTTTCCGCATGCAGGAGTTCTCTGGTATCTTTCAGATATTCTTTCTCACGCGGCCCAAAGAAAATGTTATCCTCTCAATCAGAGTGTCTTCTCGAAGTATATTTTATGGCATCTGTTATCAGATAGGGGCTCAACCTACTATTATCGTTTTACCCGACTTTTCTACAGGAGAAAAATATAATAGTATCTAATGTAAATTTTACACGGTTAAATTCTCTAATACAAAAAAATAATATTTCATATTCAACTTTTTTATGTATGCAAACGAATTCTCGACAATAATTTCAAAGTGGAATACTGTGATTGCAACAAAATATCTTGATAAGAGATAAAATGAATTCTTACAAATAGCCAAATAGGCAAGTGTAAAATTGGAAAATTTTTCATGCAAATTAGTTAAAAAAAATTGTTGATGAAAGCTGAGCTGACAAAAAGTCAAGATAACTTATCATAAAGATAGTTTTTTTTCAATGTCAAATCATGTTGTTCATAAGGTTGCTATCTTTGGATTTCAAAATCGGAGCTCGATTCACTATTGTACCAATCAAATAACTATTGTTAGTTACTTTCTGTATTTTTAGATTTTAATAGTTATTGTTAACGATAGGTCAAACACAATTGAAACCTTCATATTTAATGGAGTTGACTGCGAGGCTAATTATTTAAGGCCAATTAATTGAACTTGGGTTCTTTTGAGCTACTCAGAAACCCAACTGTTCAAAGGCCCATTTCAATGGTATCAAATTTGATAGGAGGCCCAACTTGACAGGAGGCTCAACTTGGAGAGGGCCCAATGAATTAAAGGCCCAACTTCACAAAGCGGCTTTTTCATGATGGTTGATCAGATATCAATGAAATTAATTTTCTTAAATTTAATTTTATTAATACAAAAAAACAAAACTACTCATTATCTCATTGTTAAATAATCTAACACACACAATAGCATAAAGTATAATATATATTTATTTATATATATATGTCCCTTTTGTATTTATGACATATAGTGCATCATCATATTTACCCATACTTCTTTATCTCTTAATTAATTAAAACTTTGTGAAGCGCAAGATGTTCATGTAATTGGAAATGTTCCAAAGATTTAAAAAATTATTCTTTCAACTTGTAAGATAATTACTTGTCTACAAACTGCAAATGCTAAAGTTTCAACAACAAAGTTGTTCCACAAAAACCAGCAAATTTTTTTTATTTTGGGTATTCGCTCTCCGATATTTAGAACTACTAGCATCTGATTAATCGGGAGTCGATACAAAGAGCATAATAATATTCTCTAACTAAATTGATGACTCTGAGGTTCGGACTCTGGGTCATTAGCTTATTCGTCCCCCAACTTGAGACACATCCTTGTTAACTAAGTGTGTCAATCAAACGTGATTAAAAAGTGACAAAAGTTGATACTAGTATTGAAGAGATCTAGTTGGATGTACCGGAACATATTTATTAGGAATAACTTGATGATTTTTTGTTTAGGCATGTTAAAAATTGGTTAAAAGCTACTTACAAATAATCCTTTGAAAAAAAAAAGTTAGGGTGCGTTTGGTTGGAGTTATCTTTGTAAGATTTCTTGAAATATATATTATATTTCTATCTCATCATTGATTAACTAAGTAATCTATTTGGGAATCATACATTCTCCTTGGAATGAGATTCCACCAAATCAAAGGAATATCATTTCCCTTAAAAAGTGTGCATGCATTATAATTAGATCCTTTTTTTAAAAAAAAACTTACCTATAAAAAAATTATATAAACTTTTCACTTTCTCTTTCTTCTAATATTGATATTTTTTGTTTATAATCTATCATTTTTTTCTTTAATATTATAACATTCTCTCCTCTATTTTTTTTCTTTCAACATCATCATTTTCTCTTTCATATAATATTTAATTTTCTCTTCCCTCTAATAATTCACTTTCTCTCTTATAATCTAATCTCATAATTTTCTCTCTCATCCAATTTTCTCATTTTTTTTTCTTTTGTAATATCATACTTTATCTTTCATATAATATTTTACTTTCTCTCTCCTCCATTTTTCTCATTTTCTTTCGGGCAATATATCACTTTCTCTCTCATGTAATATAATCTCATAACATTCTCTCTACTCTATTTTTTTTAATTTTTTTCTCTTTTTTAATATTTCACTTTCTCTCTCCTCCATTTTTTTTATTTTCTCTTATGTAATATCTCACTTTCTCTCTCCTATAATATCATCTCATAACATTCTCTCTACTCTAATTTTCTCATTTTTTCTCTTTTTAATATTTCATTTACTCTCTCCTATAATATTTTACTTTCTCTCTCCTTCATTTTTTATTTTCTCTCATGTAATATCTCACTTTCTCTCTCCTATAATATCATCTCATAACTTTCTCTCTCCAATTTTCTATTTTTTTTCTTTTGTAATGTCACACTTTCTCTCTCCTATAATATTTCACTTTTTCTCTCAT
>LTAE01000043.1:125673-152301 GCA_001647135.1 Pontederia paniculata
GGGGACGGGGGCAAGTGGCGGGGCGGGGATGGGGTGGATACTCCCCGCCCCCGCCCCGGTCGGGTACCACCCCTAAATCCAACCAAAACCAGCGGACGCGTCGCGTGGGCTCTTTCTCCCGCCTCTTGTCTGCCCTCGTCGGCGACTCTGCCATCTTAGGTACGAACACAACCATCCTCTTCTGTCTCAGCCTCCATTTGTGGAGCTTCCTCATCACCAAGAGCCTCCGGCGACTCCCTGACCACCGCTTCTCCTTTTCTCCCTTGTTCCCCGTCCCAAACCCGTTTCTACGGACCACTCTCATGCGATACTCCGTCCTCCTGCTGGACTCCGGCGATCAAGATCACCAACCTCTCCTCTTTTACTTCCTCTTGCGACGCTGGGCATTCTTCTTCACGCTCACCACTTTCCAAAGTCCTAATATCCGGCGTCGGCGCGGCCGCCGGACGTTCTCTCATCTTAGGCGCCTAGACCATATTTACTTGTAGCTTTGGCTCGACCATTTTTTCAGAACACCATCATATATAGATGTCGTGCGATGAACTGTTTGCCGTTCCCAAATTGTTCGATATTATGCCACTCCAGCCTTGATCGTCGCGTACACCAAAGTCGGGGACGCGGGCACAGTGAGTTGCCAGTCAGGGACACGACGCTTCATCGGCGATGCACAAAATTCTATGCCCAAAGAGGCATTGGCTTCGTTCGTAAGGATGCATAAAATGATGTATGTAACATATACATTATTGTTCATACTTCATACATGGGCATTACACCAACAATGTATTTTCCAAGTGTGGGCATGGCAAACTGAATGTTTACACTTAACAATTTGATGATTGTTGCATTTGCTACACATGACAGGACTGCTAAGGCACTTGATTTGTTGAAGGAGATGGTGGAGACAGTGAAGTTTGTAGCCAAATCATATCACTTTTTTATTGGAGCACTTACAGCTTGTGCCCGAGTGGGATGGTTGAAGAAGAATTCAACTTTTGACATTTGAAGGATGCATATGGGATTGTTACATCTTTTGATCATTATGCATGTTGGGTCGAGCAGGGCTTGTGAATAAGGCACTCAAGCTTGTGAGGTCATCTATGCTAGTAAAGTGACATGCTTGTGTTTGGGGTGCTTAACTTGGTTCTTCTCGGATCCATGTGAAGATTGAGATGGCCGAAATTGCTGTGTGTAATCTGTCTGGACTGGACCTGATGGAATTGGTAACCATGTTCTGCTATCTAATTTGTTTGCATTCACATAAATGTGGGATGAGGTATTCAATATCAGGATATTGATGCGAACAAGTGTTTGCTCAAGAATCCATCAGCGAGCTAGGTGGAAACCTAGGACGATCTAGTCCACGAGTTATTGGCAGGAGCTGGTTTGCATCCAAGAACATTGGAGATAAAAGGCGGGAGAAGAGTTGATTTCGAGTTTGAAGCTAGAAGGCCATGTACCTATACTTTACTCTTGCATCAATTAAGTGATGATGATAAGGAAAGGTTAACAAGGAGTCACAGTGAGAAGCTGGCTCTGGCATTTGGTCTGCTTACAACTGGTGTTGGATGTACTATCAGGATAGTGAAGAATGTGCGGATTGCATCTGGTGATGCTCCTTCTCTTCAGGAGTTAAGTGTAGGATGATTGTGGTGAGAGATAAACTTGAGGTTCTGCCGTTTCATGCAAAGGAACTGTTCAACTGTTCATGTATTGAGTTTTGACGATACAAAATGATAATATGTCCTCAAAATGGTTTTAATTGTTTCTGAATGTTAAATAGCAAATAACCATTTTTTCTAGAAATATGGCCAATAGTTGTGAAACAAGTTTGTAAAGGGATCCAATTTTACCTGATTAACTCATCTCTGTTATTTCTAATCTAAGATGTGATCTTGCTATATTGACGCTTCTATACTTCATGAAGTTTCAATTCCGATACTTCCCTATTTAATAGGACCACAATTCTTTTTGACCAGGTGTTTCTGCTGAAACAGAGTTCCGACATGCATGTTCTAGTATGTTGAAGTAATTATGTTGTAATTTAGAAACTTTTATTTAGTCTGAATTGAGGCAGCATAATGCACAGTGGGATTTCATGTTTCTTATTCAATCATTGGATCAATATCCCTTCATCAGTTTACTTGCTGACATGATACATGTGTAATAACGTGTACAACAAGGGATTTTATTCTGCAATGATGAGAAAACCAAATTTATTCGTTGATCTATTTTCTTTAGTTACTCAGATACTACACATGATGGTATATAATCTTCTTTTTCTGCTTACCATTTTCATTTTGCACGGTCGATGTCGACTCTTTTGGGCATTTTCTTTGTTGGCCCAAATTATCTTCAAACACGAGATTATGTTCATCAGAAGCATTAGCTCTGTTCATGAAAATCAACATTCTAAAATATGAAAAATCTATAGTTGGATTTTGCTATATTATGATGATAGAAATTATGTTGCACCGTTAAACGTGCTTTCCTTTTACTCAGTATAAACTAGCTATATCATGCATGTGGAGTGGATTGTTTACACCTCAGCTTCTGTACAATTTGATGGTGAAACATAACTAGTTTCGGGCTACGATATGAAGACATTCCATTTAATTTTGGATTGTACAACATAATGTTCATTTAGAAGTGTAACTTTCCATGTAGCTATGAACTCCAACGGACAACTTGTTCGCACTGTTTAAGCTGAAACTTCCAGGTGCGACTTTATACTTTATTTTTGTGTTGTTTGCTTTATTTTGTGTTACTTGCTTTATGTTCTTGATGAAATACTCCGGATCAACTTAAATCAACCAACTTTGTAGTAATAAAAAAATAAAGACATTATTTCTTAGAAAGAAATGCTGTTGTTAAACTTGTTGCCAATAAAAATACTGTTAGCTGCAGCTCTGATGGGCTCTTTAGGACGTTGCTATTACATATGTTCAATACTCTTTGGCCCATGTTTATCCCAAAAAAGGACATGGAGGTCACGTCACTTTGACCAGACGACCTCAAAGCCAATTTACCACATTAGACGTACACAAAGTCGACCCCTTAGCTTGATCATAAGGGGCATGCCCAGTTGTTCACAGGCATGCCATATGCCCTGTGCCAGTGTCGTGGTCACTAATCAAGTCTTCTTAATGAAAATGAGGACTTTTCTTGACCTTTTTGTGTGTGCATGAGAGAGAGAGAGAGAGAGAGAGAGAGAGGAGAGAGAGAGAGAGAGAGAGAGAGAGAGAGAGAGAGAAAGAGAGAGAGAGCATCTGCAGCTTTGTTCATGAACTCCATCTGCATGGTCCCAAAGAATTGGTTCTATCTTATTATTTTGCTGGGCAAAGGGAGAGAATTTGGGGCGCATACCTATGCATTGATCTACCAGTTCAGGTCTCCTCATCATTGAAGAATCCGTCGTGTTTGAAGAATCCGTCGTGTCTGTAGACAAAATTTCAAACAAAACACACCAACCAGAGGCAATCAGATTCAATGTTTTTTTAGCACAATCCTCGGGCAACTGTGCCTGTGGTACATGTCCTGTTATAATACCAGACACACATATCAAGTAGTGTAAGTTCTAATTTCACTTTTTTTAAAATAAATGAGTTTTTTTAAGCGGATATTTTTTATGTGCATTGGGTTAGTTGTTTTTCAATAATATCATCTCTAAATAACTAATCCAATGTGATAATTTCGTTTTCTATATCCTCTCTCCCTCTCATGTATTGAGGCTGGACTTACATCCCTATAAGCCTGAAATGATGAGTTGAATTGTCCAAGAAAACAAGGCCATCATATTGCACATAGCAATGAACTCAATCAAGAGAAATTTCATAATTTCTATCCAAAAAGAAAACGTTAAGCTTTCAGCCTTAAAAATAACTCTCTTCTATTCCTTGATACTAAGCCTCGGATTTGAGAACTTATTTTCCAAATAATGAACTTAAAAGTTGAGCAAGAAGTTAATAGAACTATTTGAAAAGAGAAAGAAAAGCATGCATTATGTGAAAAGCAATATTATTTTGGCATGGTAGCTCGCAATATTATATAACTGTTTGGAGATTCTAAGTATGTCATGCTTTTCTCGATTCCTAAGCAAGCATACTACATATATTATCCTCTGTATCCTTCCATGCTTATTGGATCGATGCCTGAAGAGACACAGCTCTGACATGGACTTGACTCTAATTTATTATCTTCCACATGCCAAAAGCTATATTTTCTCCACAGGCAATTACACCCGTGGTTTATTCATGTCCTAACAATCTTAGGGTTCATGGTTATATATATATATACACCCTACTGGAAGGTTGGAAATCAAACTAGTCTGCAAACGTATAGTGCCCATGAAGATGATGGTTCACCATGTAAAGCGATTGCATCCTCCTGCAACCACAATTCTTTCTGATTGAGAGGATGACGAGCATGGCGACTGATCCAAGTGAGTTGTACGGGCCTTCTATCATACACTTTGGCAAGGCAGGGGACAACCAAAGCAAAGAGGTAGCTTGGAGTGTGGAGACTCATATCAATGCTCAAACCTCCATGTCCGGCTTTACTCTTCCTAATAACACTGTCAGTACTCAGCATGACCTCCAATTTTGGCCCTTTCAAGATAACTTGCCATATGTTCCTCCCATGGACAACCTTCATCTGCATTCCGGTGATCAGCCGCCTGCCACCATCTAGGAGTACAACAGCGGGAACATGATCCACCAGCCAGTGGAAGAGAGGGCTGGTTATGGCAGTCCCCATATTGGACTCAGCCTCACTCAGCAGACGTACTACTCACCAGCTGATACTGCAGCGAGCTTCAACCAGGCTTTTTGGCGATCGAGGTTCGGCTACCTTTTCGGCCACCAGCCGCCCCGGTGCCAGGCCAATGGGTGCAAGGCCGATCTCTCCAATGCGAAACGTTACCACCGGAGACATAAGGTATGCGACTTCCACTCGAAAGCCAGCGTTGTCGTCCTCGGAGGGGGGCAACAGCAAAGGTTCTGCCAACAGTGCAGTAGGTATGCATACATGGATATTGCTTATGGTTTTACTAGTTTGATTTATATCTCCTTCTAATTTGATATCACAATATGAATACATTAGAGGCACTAGTGCAACTGGTACAAAGGTGAGTAGGAATTTAAATTAGCATGCAAGAGCTTCAGTGACTATAATGTTTGTGAGTGAGTTGACTGCCACTTGCAAGGATTCTGAAAAGTTGATACCTACCGAAAACACAGAAGGAATTAGTGTGAAGAGACATCTTGTCTTCACCAGCAGCAGAATTAATCCAACACTCAAAGTCCATCAAATTTTAATCAGTTATCCCTTCTTTATATATAATTCTACAATTAATACTAAAGAACGAAAAACATATGTCGTTAGAACTAATAATAAGATACTTTGATTTTATGTTGATGTTTGTACATGGACTAATTGATTATGAGATATGTTCTTTTTTATAACTCACGTGGTTACCATTGAGTATCCATCGTCTGTTTGCTCACAATTTTATGCACATTAATTGGTGAAAAATCCTAGCTATGAAAAACTCAAATTAGTAACATCCAAAGTCTCTTCCAAAACACTAACTTTAAATGGCTGACTTAGTAGCATAAGGTATCATGAAAATATATGCTAATGCATGAAGAGTTGCAATAAAATAAGGTAGCATAAGGTGCTGCAAAAATTAGTTAGCCGTATTATTCATTAAGATAAAGAACAAGGAAGAGAAAAAAGGTAAGAACAGGAAAAACATGTTATAATGTCATCTCCTTATGTCACATAAAATAATGAGCTTCCAATATTAATATTTCACGTTTGCTTTCCTAAATGCCGGTCAGATTCCATTCGCTAGACGAGTTCGACGAAGCCAAGAAAAGCTGCAGGAAGCGCCTCGCTGACCACTACCGGCGCAGGAGAAAGCAGCAACCTACAGATTCCCAAGCTCGCATCAAGGCCACGCCTAAGAAAAAAGCAGCTTCCAAAGACATTGATGGAACTCGTAATAAAATTTCCCCCCGAATGGTGTCGGCCTTGTTGCATGTTGATCATAGTCCAACATTTCTTTAAAATTTCAAGTTTTTTTTCCATAAATATTAGTAATGGACACTACTTCTATAATTTTGCAGCAACAAACATACATAAAACTAGTTCTTGCATCATCTCTCCTGCTAATATTGTGAGCCACTTGGATGGGAAGAAGGATCATAGCACAAAGGTAAGCAGTTCCAGGGTTGGATTGGCGTTGTCTTTTGGAGCAGTCAAAGAACAGGAGAAGTCATCCATGAGCCAGTACAACTAGTTCAATCACAAAGAAGCACTTCATATGTTCCGAGAGGAAGACCCGGAACTCCTGCAACTCCAACAGCAGTTGTCTCCTTTTGCATACAACACTTATCTTGACGCATTCCAGTCCTCCATTGGTCCTGATCATATGAACTATCAACAGCAAATCAGCCTCCTTCAGAATTGGGCAACTCATGTTTGGGTTGGACTTCATTTGAGCTCCACAAAAATGTTTCCATGGGCATGGGGTGACCAAAGGGTTACTTTGTGTCGTCTTGTGTTAGTTTCCACTTCCCGCGTTACGTCCATATGACTAGTGGAGGTAACCAGAGTCTGAAACAGTAAGCAACTTAGTTTATAAACAGTTGTTTACTCTTTTCCTTTCTTCTTTGTTTTTTGGTTTTGGATGAAGGGTGTGCATGCTTTATAGCTTACTAGTGTTGAAGTATGACACTTGGTAGATGAATTGATTGCAGTGGTGCAACTGGCCATTTCAGTAATAGGTTATTTTATCCCAATACCAAATTAATCGAGATACTTGTCATATATATACACAGAGAACTGTAACGCCTGAAATCTGAAAATATGCTGAACAATCTTTGAAGATCCCATAAACAAGGAAAACAGGGGAAGAAACAAACAATATAACAATACGAGTAGAATACTTCTGCATATAGCAAAGTTTGCCCCGGAATGATACTTCAATTTTAGTCGTAGATATATTACGTTTCGAGTATTTAACTCGAATAACTGATTAATATGGCCAGAAATTAATACCTTCCTGGAAAGAATGTCCATTAGTTGCAATATACTGTGCAAAAGGGGCCTGACAAGCAATAGTCCTGTAAGGTGTGCCACTGAGTTTAATATCGAGAAAACGTGGTGGTCCAACTGTTGTAGAACACTTGAGATCTTGCACTTTTACTTGCCTTTGGTTTCAATGAGTTTGATCAATTAGAAACTTTGGAAGGAGATATATTTTATGTCAGTAACGCCCCCAGAAGACCACCCCGACACGCGACAGAATGCCCTCCTGAAGACGCTACACATCATACATAATCTTGACTTAAAGGTTGACTAAGAAGACTTGTTCAACTAAAGTGCGAAATAGATAAAAATTTTAAATATCCAAAACTCTTTCTATAACGTAAAGGAAAATATGCGGAAGTCTTACATCAATAAATATCTCAAAAGTCTAACTAGAACAACTCAATAGGAAGACTATGACAACTGTATAGAAAATACTAAATAAGACACCATCACTAAAGACCATAATACATGTGCAAAGTCAGCCACCACGAGCATCAGTCCCCGCATGAACCATCAGCGTCCTGTAACTGCAGACTACTCACATGCATGATCCAATATAGGGAAGAGAAGTATCCATCAACTATGAAGCACAGTATGCAAGGCAATCAATAGATAAACATTACATGATAAATAAAAGCAATAGGAATAAGCTAATGATAAAATCAAAAAGTCAATTATTTATTTCTTTAGCTTTCTTACATTTTTTATCTTTTATCTTCTTGAACATCATACTTTCATCATCTTAAGCTTAACATAACATCATCTTACATCTTTTCATAACTTTATTAACATCTTTTATGACTTCTTGGCATCAAGAGTGAGCTATGGCTATGGCCAAACATCAATCACTTTGAGCATACTTAATATAAAGAGTGAGCTATGACTATAGCCAAACATCAATCACTCTACATCATCATTAATCATCTTACTTTTAATAATTCATCTTTAAATCTTGATCTTCAATCATCATCAGTGAACATGAATCAATGATCATCATCCATAGCCTTAAGCCTCTAATGTGATATGCAAATGCAGTATTTAGACCAAGTGATTATCTTTATTATCTTTGACTTATCACATTAGTGCCTTTGAAATGCCTTTGAGGGTTGCTTTGGTGACTTTGAATTGCTTATGAGTCTTGGAGGTCTCGTCATAGGTCAATGGGGGTGCACAAGCCATGACCAACATAGGATGCTCGAGAAATCCTTTCGTTGTAGGGCGGGGAGAAGCCAAGCAACAAGAACTGGGTGGCAGCTGTCCTACCCGTCCTATTTTAAACATCACTGCGCTCCCAAAACTTAACAATATATGACGACCTCATTTAATTTAGGTGAATCATGGTGACCCTTTATCTTGTCCACATAATCAATTCTTAATGTTCATAAGACATGATATGAAGTGAAACATATTTTCAATATTTAACATAACTTCTTCCTTAATCTTTCATCATCCATGACTTAATTAGAAATAATCAGCATCTTCATTAAGTCGGTCACGGCCCGTGAAATACATCTCACGATCGTGACAATAGGATTCACGGCCCGTGATGTGAATATCATGGCCATTACGACCTTCATGGCTCGTGATTTATCATCACGGCCCGTTACATTTCCTCCATACCGTCCTTCATGACCAGTGATGTACCATCACAGCCCGTAAAGTTCTCTTCATGGTTGAACCCAGTTCACAGCGCGCGAGCTTCCAGTTCTCTATCATGTTACGTTGTCCTTCACGACCCGTAAGGTCTTCACGGCGTCCTTGGGCGTCACGATCCTTCACGGCGCAGCAACTTCACAGGCATGTCAACCATCGCGACCTGAAATCTTCCATTCACGGTTATCGACCTTTGTCCCGTTCCTTCACGGTACGTGACTAATCTTACAGCCCATTATCGGTTCGCGGTCGTGCAACATGATCCACGACCGTCTCACCATTACGAGTGTGAACATCTTCACGACCCGTGCTCCCAGTCCACAGCCCTTGAAATTATATCACGACCCGTGACGGGACCTCTGGCATTCGGCTCTCGATCTTGGGATCCGTTCTCACGGCCATGACCATTGTAGTCACAATCGTGAAACCCCTTTCACGTCCGTGATGACATAAGGGCAGGCCGAATTTGCACTTTCTAGACATACGTATTTTAAAGCATATCAAAATCTCAGCAAAAGTTCATGTAATATATTTTATTCATCTAGGCATATGAACATGGATCAAATAAGTTACTTAAATATTATTTTATCTAGCATGAACCCTAGCATGCAATTTAAATATCATAACATATCTATTGGGATCCGCCTATTTACATACCGAATCATGTAAGGTTGTTCTTCGTTCTTCAATTGTACCCTCTTGATCTCATCTGGTGCTCCCGATCTCCTTCACATTCTCTTAGAGATTTGGGCATAGTTCTAGGATGAGAGAAGGGAAGAGAGAAAGAGGAAGAGAGAACATCTAGGAGAGAAAAAATTTACTTAGAGAGAAAACCTGACGGCTAGAGCTTTGGGAGAAAAGGTAAAAATTATGAGGGCTCCCCCTATGGTCTTATTTATAAGCATGGGGTATAGAGTTTCATAATTTGATTCAAACTCAAATTTTAAATTTGAATTCTGAATTTTAAATCAACTAATTAATCTCATCTAATAAATTCTGAGATTTAACTAATTTAAATTTAAATTCTGACTTTCTTTTTGAATTTGAATCTTAGAATTTAATTAAATCTTATTTCCTTTTTTTTTAAAGATGCGGTTATTACATTGGGTTAATTCCATTTTCCTCCCTCAAACTATAGCATATATACCAATATAACCCTTAAACTATATTATTATCCGTTTTGCACCCTTAAACTTTTCGAATAGTGACATTTAACCCCAAAATAAATATCATTATGTTTTATGTTATTTTTATTCTTTTAAATTATTGAATTACTATTTTAACCATGTTAAATTATTTTTTTTAGATTTTTATCTAATAATATAAATTTTCTCATATTTCTAAATATATTTAAGATCCAATTTTAATTTTTCTATTTTTTAAGTATTATTTTTACTTCAAAATATTTTTTGGCTTCAATTTTATTTTTTTTTAATCCAATTGCAAAATTTTCCTTTTTATATTTTTTAACAAAACTAAGACTATTTGTCTCTAAGAAGGATAAAATAAAAAATTAATAATTTAAATAATAAATAAAATGATAGAAAAAATGTCAATCTTTATTTTTGGGGTTAAGTGTCATTATTAAATAAGTTTAAGGGTGCCAAGTGGATAATAATATAGTTGAGGGACTATGTTGGTAAATATGTCATAGTTCAAGGGAGGAAACTAGAAATAACCCTATTACATTTGAGTCTGAAAATTTTCCAACAAAACAAGATTTCATCTTCTTCTCCAATACAATGTTCCGAATGTTTCATTTGTGCGTCAGGAATCATCTCAATTTTCAATCATAGCAATCGGTCTTAACACTAATGCTTACAAGCACAATGAGTGACCTTGCAAAAGTAATGGCAAACCAATAAATTAGTCACCATGCAATACAAACAGACATGGGAAAATTAAGAGATAGAATGTTATGTCAATGGCCGAAAACTTGGTAAATTTACAAGGGAAGTTTTTAAGTTCGTCATTCTCATGAGCAACGAGGTCAGGCATTGAACTCCTCTGATGGATCAGCTCAGCCAATTTGCTTGTTCTGTTAGGCAGCAGAGATAAGCACAATCTGAAATCTGCAGCGGCATTACATTTACAGAAAAGAATTTGTTGTATTCTTGGAATCAATCTCGACGTCCAGAAGTTTGGTTGCCTCTAAACGTATCGACTTACAGAGCTGCCTTCTCTCATTTGCTTCCATTGCAAAGAAGAGAATTCTCGATTGGTATCACATTCGGATTGGTTTTGAACACCCAGAATCACTTTGAGTCACGATGTTGTGGCCTTCTTTTATCCGTTCCACATCCTATGCTTAGTGTCAACTCCGTGTCAGCTTCCTCTGCAGGCCATAAATGGGTGCCTTCAACCTTCCTCTTTTCTTTGCGCTGTTCCCCAAACATGAAGCCACTGCACTCCGTCGCAGTATTATCTTCTGCAGGCTGTTCGAGATCGAAGGCCCTGTGCCTTGAGCTCGGGCCTGCCACTTCCATGAACTGATGTAGGGAACTAGGATCCCTGTTCAGTTGGTCTGTGGATTGGTTAACGTTACTGATACGAGAAGAGTAGCTGGTCTCAGAAGTGGAAGCACTGCCCCAACGTCTAGCCATTGCATCAGTTACCACTGCTGGTGTTGCGTTCCTGTGATGTATGAGCTTTACTTCTTTGTTCTTAAGCTCAGCCATCAGCATCTTCTGAACTCCGTATACGCGATGCAGTTCGCGTACCTACAATATTGATACCGAAGGATAAAACGAGCATGCAAGGCATTCACAAGAAAAAAAAAACTATGATACTTAGTTCTTTTGCCTGGACACCAATCACAGAAGTTTGAGAACGAAATATGTGATGATGATGCTTAGTTCATAGTTTAGAAACATGCTACTCATAATCAAGCTGAGCCATGCCTTGGATTGCTGAAACGAGTGCAGAATAGATGGGCTTCTACCTGATGCCTAAAGGTTTCTTCTTGTTTCAGCATTGTGTTCCTAACTGAGTCTTTGCTGTAGCTGTTGGGAAATCTGTCCATGGACTCCAGATGATTAATGCTCCACCAGAAGCCTGCCTCGAGTATGTTCTTGAATCGAATACTAGTTTCTTTAGCTTTCAATCCTGCAGTTGGCACGACATCGTTGTTCTTCAGCAAGTTGGTGGATAAGTTGAAAATGCGATGAGATTCTGTGCCCATCCCTGAGACAATCAGAAAAAGGATTTCAGCTATGCTTGCAATATTAGGTGAAGATCTACACATAATATATAGAGAACTTAAGCAACAAATCACTGATAGTAATCATAAATCATAGTTCCAATAGAACTGTATTACGAATTTACATAGAAATATGCAGCTAAATCGTGTTTTGATCCGCTGATAAAACATCATTGGATGAGTGCAAAATTGTTCGCTTTTATGCTGAACTGTAATAAACAGTTCTTCAGAAAAGCTGACTCAAATTTTGGGATCAAATTGTGTTAAACAAACCCAATAAATTGGATTTAAGATTCCAATTAAGCTAGTGAACCTGATTGTTTCCACCTCACCTTCTTTGTGAATGAAGACAGAGAACACCATTAACAGAACACACGCAAATGAATTTAAACCATAATAATGTAAGAGGAGAATGAACTCATCATTTGCTCTTGCGCATCCCTCATTAATATATGGTGCCTTACCACCGATCTAGATCAAGTGATAAGTGATGCTAAAACCAACATCACCCTGTTTTAGAAACTTGAACATACAAATATAAGAAATGCAAAGACAGATTGCACGTTGCAATTTACTCAGCTAACACAAATAGGTAAGCAGATAACCTGTCTCTGCAACATTTTTCTTTGTAAT
The DNA here is from genome assembly GCA_001647135.1 of Pontederia paniculata. Lineage (NCBI taxonomy): Eukaryota > Viridiplantae > Streptophyta > Magnoliopsida > Commelinales > Pontederiaceae > Pontederia > Pontederia paniculata. The sequence goes on from LTAE01000043.1 coordinate 138,251, forward strand.
AATTTGATTGGAAATATGAGTTTTCAACAAGTCCAAAAACTCTGTCTAGGAACAGTTACAAAATAAAATGAGTAACACTGAAATATAATTGACTCAACAATGAAATCAGCCGGCAGTATCAGAAGAAAAAGAAACATTGGATCAACAAGTCTCCACTAAATCAGTGAAGGAAATCAGAGTAGAACATTTGGAATTTTGCTAGTCACCTGCAAGCACCGGCTCCACCGCCTATCAAGCATGTATCTTCCTCGCTATAAACCCTGCTCCCTTCCATCTACTATTCCCATAGTAGTAGAGTCAAATCACTGTCAGAATTCTCCTGATTCATGCTCATCGCTCTGGCTCATATCTTGGTATCTATGTAGAGGCCTAATCGTCAGAGAAATCCACAGCAAAGAGGGGGTGGGAGATTTGGATAGTAGGACTGTGTAGGTTCTTTCCCGGACATGGCGAAATCAAGCAACTTGCTTGGGAGAAATAAGAAATGATGCTAAAAAAATAATACAAAGCTTGACAGGCTGTGCTGAGGAGAGGTCAAGGAAAAGGTGGAGAAGTCTATATGGTGAAATCAGATATGGTAGTAGTGTATTATATCCACTGAGAGGATCAAAAGAGTTTGCAGATCAGAACAACATATATAAAAACAAATCTCACTCCCCTACGTAAGCCATGTAAGCATGTGAACAAAATATTCCAGACAGCTCTTAGCCTCTTACAGGACATGAAAGATACCAATATGTTATGGTGGGCTGGTGCTCTTTTCTTGCCTCTCTCTCTCTCTCTCTCTCTCTCTCTCTCTCTCTCTCTAGACTCAAATCAACTTCCTTTTTCTTATTTTATTAGTTTTCTGTTTCTTACCGTTTCCATCCTTTCGGATATCTAAATGTGCTAATCTATTCTGCCACTTATCCTTTGAAATCAAGTGGGTCTCTATCATTCAATTCTGGGCTGCATTTCTGTAATCAACAATTGCGGTTGGCATCCTAGACGTCATTTTAGCCAGTGGCCCTTGTACTTGGTTCAGGGTAAAAAAAAAGAGGCTATGCAAGTATGCATGGTTAAACATATTTCCATATCCAAGCGGTGAGCGTCTAGAAAGGGTGCCAAGATAAGATCAGGGAAAAGACAACAAAGTTTACAGGTCAAATAGTTTGATACCTGATGCCCTTTTCCACCACATAATCACGCTTAAAGCCAATCATTGAAACCGGTAAGAACCCAATTTTTTGCGTGTTTAAGCTTCTTTCTGAACAGTAGTAGATAGAATCAGAACCTGTGCATTTTGCCTGTTTAAAAGTCTCAACTTTTTGCAGCATCAGTTTCACCATGGATTTCACTTTAGTTAAAACTCAGCTTTTACCGTTAGCAGCCACATGCTAATAGGCCAAAACTCGGCAGAGCAGGAAGGGGAGGCAAAGTGATGTCCAATTAGAAAGCAAAGTAGAGCGTAGAAGAGGAGGCAAACAACCAGTAGGTACCATCACTTTCCTCCAAAAGCCGACAGACCAAAGCGTATCTGTCCTGCAAGGATTGGAACTCTGGAAAAAAATATCCGAAATCTTTGAGTTCTCAACCAGAGAAGGTGCTGCCTCCAGCAGGAGAGCAATAGCGGCAACAGCAAACAACTGGTTCACATGCAACAGGGGGGTCTTAGTTTAATGGTGTACAATACAAACGCCATCTCCCCATTGCTCTTCTCATGTTGCACCAGAGACAGAGCCCCACCACCACCACCTGCGCGCGTCCTGTTCTGCTGCCGCTCCTCGTCCAGAAGTGTAAATTTTCCAATCTAGTTATCTGGGTGCAAGATCTTACCACATTTATGTCATGGTAACGTGGGGCTGTTTCAGGGTGGTGGCAGAATCTGTGTGTGAGAGGAGTGAGGTGGTGGTGCATGCACCGACTGCAGCCAGGGAAAGAGATGTGAAGGGGAAATGGGAATGGAGCTCAAGGACTCGGAGGGCATTGGATGCTACTTCCTCTTCTCTCGGGGATTGCTGTCTAGTGCCACAGCTGGATTCTGTTTGTAGTATTGGAAACGGGAAAGACATATCTGGCATGAGGAAAAAAGGATAAACTTTTACTCGTAGACCTTTCTAATATTTCTGTTGATAAGAAATATATATATATATAGGAAAAAAGAAATATAATGTATAGTGCACTTGTATAGATATTTTATGTATAAATGAACAATAATTAAATTATTTTGTATTGAAAATATCGTTATTTTTTGTGTGCTATACATGTTATATTAAAAATATTCATTATTTTTATATAAAAAAATATTATTACTTTTTATCAGGGTTGTAAAACCCGGCCCGGCCCGATCGGTCGGACCGGTGTCCGGAGCTTAAAATGGGCCATGGGTCACTCTAAACCCGGGATACCAATTGGCCCATTTTGATCCGGTCAAACTCGGTCAAAATCCGGGTTGAACTGCTCAACCCGGCGGGTCTGACAAACCCAGCAAAAAATATATTTTTTTTTTCAAATAATAAATAGAAGTTTAGTTTAATTTTTCAAAGCTAAATAATTTACTTTGTCATATAAGTAAGATTTGAAACAATTACGTTAAATCAAAAATTTGATGAATCAATCTAAAGTATTTAATAATTATCTTAAATAATCAATTCAGAAGTTTAATTTTTTTTCAAAGCTAAATAATCTACTTTGTCATTATTAGTATTTTATAATTATCTTATTATTTATCTTTGATAATTAAGTACTATTACAAATTGTGAATTAGAACAAAAAAATATCATGTTATTATATCAATAGTATGCTCATGTATTATGATTTTATACCTAATTTTGTATTTTATATTAATTTATTATTATTCGGTTCGATCATCCGGTTCGATCGGTCCGACCGGTCGGACCTGTCCTGTTGAGCTATCCGAGTCGATGTCTGGGTCGGGTTTTACACTTTTATTTTTCATATATATATACATACGAGGAATAAGGAATGTGTAAGACCGTAGACGAGTACAAAAAATAATGATATTTTTTATACAAAATAATATGATCACTGTTCACTTATAATGGTCCTTATAAAAAAAGTGTTGATAATTTTTGCACAAATGAATAGTGATCATATTGTTATATAAATAGGGATACTTATTACATATTCTTTTTTTTTCTCTCTTTATATATAATAATACACAATGCATGTATTTTGACTTAAAAATTGCTCATAAATTTAGTTCAATCTTTTTATAATATATATTGCATATCTTTTGACTTAAAATTGCTCATAAATTTAGGGCAAAAGAGTATATTGCATATAATATTGCAGTATATTCTGCAATCGCTTTCCTAATCCTGTCTTCAGTTCTGAAAACAGAATGACAAATGGTTATGATTTATGTGTTTAACTGGTGTTAGTAGTCTATTAAATATTAGTCTATGAAAAATGTTTGTTAGAAAAAGAACATACATGAAGATGGTTTTATTTCCTTTTCTGAATAAGAATATTAATATTAATAAGATTAATGAATTATTTAGCTGCTCAAAGGATTATCTAATTGAAAAATACATTTTCCCCTAATGTGCATAGTTGTCACGGCCTTATTCTATACCTTTCTATATTTGGAGTTCTCTATTGTAAAATTTGACTAGTAAGACAGGGAAAAAAAAGGCGATAAAACTTTTTAGTTTATCCAATTTACGTTGAACCGTAAGATTTAAGATTTAAATATTTTCGCTCAATGTCTCAAATCACATAATTTTTTTATACTTACAACTGACTAATTCGAATTCGAGATAAAAAAAATAAAATAATATTCTTTTGATCAAATTGATTACTTCAAAAATTAAAACTCGAGATTATTTACTTTCGTTGAATCTGAGACACAACTCTGTTAATCAGTTACGTCAACTGAATAACCTATAAAATACTCAAATTACGTTGAAAAAAGATAAGTTCTACAAATTTGTAAAAATAATTTATCCAATACATGTTTGTGTTATCTTTCTTTCATTTTCTTTTCCCTTTTATTATTCATAATTTACAAAATGATCTTTATAATTATGCTATTATGTAATTTCATCTTCTTGCAAGTTGCATTTAAAAGGTTTGGGTAAGAAACTGTACTATACGTACAAGTACCAGTTTGTGCCAAATAATTCTTAGGACATTGAGCAACGTTGTCTATTAGTCTGTTCCATATCTCAATATTCTTTCTGTAGGGAGTGACAATAATGCAGATTAGCATTAGTTAATCCGAAAACATAGAACATCCAACTCGTTACCGTTGTCATATATATGTACAATTAATTCATTTTTAAAACGTGTTTTTTCACACAATTTATTTTTAAAAAAGTAAGTTTTTTTTTTGGTTTCCTAAATTCAGATTTCATCTTTTTTTAGTGAAGCAAAACAACAGTCATAGGCTCTTGATAGAAACAAATTTTATCAATAGAATGAATTATTAGAAAAAAGCATATTTTAAAAATAATCTATTTTTATGTATTTTGCATATGAAGTTCAAAGATAAAAAGTTATTTCGAAATAATAAAGAAGGGTCTTTATTAGAGAAAATCAAATTATAATTTTAAAATTAAAAGTTTATTCTCTCAAATGTTATATCACATGAAAATGTAAAAAAAATACTTTTCTCAAAATAAACATAGTTTTAATTCGCTTTTTAGCGTGCATGAATCATGGGGCACCTCGACGATTTTATAATGAAGATGCATATGAGTTTTTTTTTTGGGTAATTCTACGGATAATTGATGTGCAACATTTGATTAATTCTATTTAAAAAATAAAGCGGGATAATAAACCTTTGACACACGATTTAAATAATTTTGTTGCATAATCGTGGATGTGATCCATAACCACATATAAATAATCATTTAACTATGACATTTTTTTTTGTTGAGTTCTAGACCGCAAATAATGTTGTTCCCTTAACAAATGTGAGGTCAGGAGGACGTAAACTAGACAACAATTGACTATTCAAAATGGATAATAATGGGAGAGAGAAAGGAACATGTGCTTGCTAGGGGGGAGGAAGAGATAGACATGCATGAATGATTCTTTTGAGTTGTAGAGCTCCTTTTGAAGCTTTTGTCCACAGTGATCCCATATGCACATGCAAATCTACAAAAAGAGGCCAAAGTACAAGGCACACTTGTGGCAGTGTGGGGGCGAACAACAAACACTACTACTACAAGTGCAAAAGAGGGAGACGTAACGAAACGGGACGGAGAACGGCGCAAAGTGAACAAAATCCGTACCACCAAACACAGTGTTAGCGGGCGTTACGGAATCAAACTAAACCCAAACCCAATCAAATCATCATAGGAATCCTAAAAAAGAGTTCCCACCACCAAATTTTAATAAAAAAAAGAGAAATAATTAAATATAAGTAACATGATTAATTAAAGATATTAATTTGCCTCTCCAACTCAACTTAATTAATAAGATGTTAATAATTTTTATAACTATTTTAAAAGATAAAAACAAATAAAAAATTTATTGTGAAATATTTATATAACTAATTATTATTTTCTAAGTATATGATCTAGATTAAAACAATCTATAACTGATATGAAATAAAGTATAATTTTATATTATTTTAATTTAAATAATAAATTTAAAAATTGATGATTAATTATATGAATATTTCGTTAAAGTATATGAAAAGTGTTAAACATCGAATTTAATAAAAAAAATATTATTAATATATAACATTATGCCGAAAAAGAAATATTAAATAAAAAAAGGGAGGCTTAAACGCGACAAAAAAGCTGACGCAGCTCCCACCAGTCACGTTGAGATATGGATTTGGGAAGGGAACAGCGTGTGGCGGAGTTCCGTGTTGCACGCCTGCGGGACCTCACCACCAACTCAATCATATCTTCCGGTTGCAGTTGCACTTGAAGTTGATGATTTAATAATGTAATGGAATGACCAAAAGCCTCTCCGGATCGATGTGAAAGACCAATATATCAAGTGATTGCAAGAGGGCAATTTTATATTGGAAAAGTAATGCTCTTTCAATCATCTCTTTTTTTATATTTTGGACTCTCATATTTTTAATTAATTTATTAGAAAAAAAGTTAAGAATAACATAGGCTGAGAATTAATAAGGGGGATCAACATAAATAAATTATTAAATACTAATATAAATATTCTAACTTCCTCATATAAATTTGATACACAACAGTTCAAGTTCTTTGCTAAGATCAATTATTCTCATTATCATTTCTTCTCTCATCATATTTATATTTTTTATTTGAAGATAAAATACTTTTAAAATCTAGTCATTAATTGTAGGCGCTAAAAATCATATTTCTTGTAGTGAAATTTGATTATTGAGTACACCCGATAAGGTTAAGCTCATTAATTAAATATCTTAGTTTTTTTATTAACTTACTTGGTGGAGTACCTAAAATTATTTACAACAAATTAAAAATGTGAAATTGAAGAAACTTGCATCCTCGAACTCTTCGTCAAGAATCAAGATTGATACGTGGATATTTTCTAGAAGTATTGCAAGCCTTTGTCAACATGTTTTGGAAGATAGCAAATTGTGGGGCTAATGTCCACAATAAATTTGCTCAGAATCATTGGACGCACATACCTAACGTTGCTGCTTATTGTGCAGTTGCAGCTCCGCAAGAAGAGGTGGCATCTTGTGCTAATAAATAGAATTGCACGCTAATTATAATCGAAAACACACAGAGAGAGAGAGAGAGAGAGAGAGAGAGAGAGAGAGAGAGATGCTCATTCTCTAGCATGTGAAGCGAGGAATTAATTGCATCATCAACAGTTGAGAGAGCGAGAGCGAGAGAGGCTCGAGAGAGGCTCATTCTCTATCATGTGGATGAAGAGAGAGAGAGAGAGAGAGAGAGAGAGAGAGAGAGAGAGATGCTCATTCTCTAGCATGTGAAGCGAGGAATTAATTGCATCATCAACAGTTGAGAGAGCGAGAGCGAGAGAGGCTCGAGAGAGGCTCATTCTCTATCATGTGGATGAAGAGAGAGAGAGAGAGAGAGAGAGAGAGAGAGAGAGAGAGAGAGAGAGAGAGAGAGAGATGCTCATTCTCTGACATGTGAAGTGAGGAATTAATTGCATAATAACAGTCTACAATAACATGATATGAACGGTCCCCCTCTTTATATTGCATAGGACAGGGCATGTGTGTATCAACATATGACACACACCACCCCAATGGCGTTCATGCACGAGAGCTATATAATACTCATTACTTATTCCTTTCTGTGCTCGAGAAATTATCTGATGACCAACATTTTAACCGACTTATATTTCTTATGGGATATGATTAGTTAACAATTTAAGAAACATGTAACCAATTAATTAAATATGGCAATTCAGTTAATAACGAAGTGAAACGTAGACGTTCATTTCTCGTTGTTCAAATAGATAATTGGATAAATTGTAAAATATATTTGATCATTACATAATCGTATTAATGAACAGAAAGTAATAATACATTATAATTTTTAGCGTATAGTGCATGCAAGGCATAATAGGTAAACTCACCTATTAGAAAATAAAAAAGTTCTATAGACTCGTCATTTTTTTCAATTAAAAAAGGGAGACATGTTGGCCTAATACAAAAAAAATTAAATGATGAAAATAAAGATACATAAATTTCATTGATGAGAATCGAATTCAAAATCTTTTGATACTCAAATTGAGGGGTGAATCAATGCACCACGTCTTTGTTCACATATGTCATTTTTTTTATCGATAAGTCCATCCAACTATTATATAAATGTGTATATTCATTTTCCTATAGTATCATTTTTGTAGTGTGTAGTGCAAAAGTCTATGAACCTACTGGTGAAATTTGTAATTCACATTTTGAAATAGTAATTTTTTATCCAATAGAGGAAAATAGGGCAAGCTCCTATATGCATGTAAACACCCAAATTCTTTAGTATTTTTTTTGAACAAATTAATAATGGTGATACTTGCTTTTTCTTACTCAAAATTCTTCATAAATTTAAATATGAATTATTTTCGTTAACACCCCCTCAACTATAATTTTTTTCATATAATCTTAAATTATAAATTTATCAATTTTAGCCATTGAACTTATGTTGATCTATCAAATAAGTCCTACTTCAAATTCCATCCAAATTTCTTTAAATTTATTTTTATTAATTACAAAATGACAATTTTACTCTTTTCTTTTAAATATTATAAAATTGTTTAAAAATAAAAAAAACAATAAGTTGATCAAGATATTTCATAATTATTAAAAAACCATTATTAAATAATATTTCTATCATTACTTTGTTTCTTTTTCTATAAAGGTTTTTATTATATTAAATAATTACGGGCAAGAATGTATTTCATAATTATTAAAAAAATTAACTTAATAGAATTTTAGTTGAAATCTAATGAAAGAATTAGATTGTCAAATCAGAATAAGTTTAGACACTAAAATTAGTAAATTATTGTTTAAGGTTAGATGCGAAAAAAATTGCAGTTGAGAGGTGTTAGAGAAAATAATCCTAGTTATAGACACAAACTTAAAATGAATTTACATACAATTCCATTTTCCTATTTCAATAATGTTTCCATTATAGTGCAATAAGTAATGCATTTCTGATTAAATATTAATTTTTTTTTTGCATTATTAAGTTTGAATAAAGGGAAGTAATAAAAGTTTATTTTCATGATATTTATCAATTTAATTAAATTTGTTTTATTTATATGGTATATTTAAGTTTTTTATACTTTGTTTTATATTTGGGCTAACATTATTTTAAATTTGTGTTACGTGGTGCACGAATAAAATGAAAATTGAATACCTAAATATTTATTGGAATACTAAATATATTACTGGAATAAAATGCATTACAATATCTAATTACAAATCTATAGTAATTAGTAAATTTAATTATCATATAATATCTTATTTAGGAAATAATATTTTCATTTCAATCAAAAGAATCAACATTTCTCATGGTCTTAGCACTAATCCAAATGTGCAAATTTCGATGTCGATTATACTCGTGAAAATGATAAATTTCTTTGTTTCTTTCAAAAGGATGTCATAATGTACAATCTCAACTCATATTGTTGGATAATCAAGTATATTTTTAGAATTATCCTGACCCACTCTAAGGATAATCGTCCTCTTGAACATGTTCTTCTTTTTCTTTTTCTTTCTTTTGAAAAAAATAGCATATAAACTCTCTACAAGATATTTACCCAGTGAAAAATTTTATATCCTTTGAAGTTTTCATTGTATCCAATAAAACACAACACATTTTCATTCTAAAGTATACATTCTCCCAAAGGTTATTAGGAACCAACATGTGTCTATTACATCTTAATATTTAGAGATGACCTAATTAGAATTTCTTGCTATTCCACGATTAGTATGACGTTGATATTATTTATGGATTTGTATCTGAATTCTATTCAACATTGAAATTGTGATCATTAATGTCTCACTCCAAAACAACTGCATGTGTCAATATTTTATTCTTTTCTTCTACCATATGAGTATCTTATGACGTACATGTGACATTATTATTTCTATATATGGCTTCCTGAATGCAACAATTCTAATTATTTTTAGGATGTGTATTCCTCTCCCCTTTTGTCCTTCGTATATAATTTTTTTTGTTCATCGATTTTGTCCTATATCTTTTGGACATTTCATAAACAAATTGACACCAGCTTTTCTTTTCAATACTAAGAGAGCTTACAATAATCATTAATTAATGCAAGGAAATCATAATTATTCTTGTTTATTCCGACACTCAACAAATCACAAAAAATCGAATTTAATCAACTCTAACAATTTTTTTGGATTATGTGTTTTTTTTAAAGAGTTTTCAAACTTTTTTTTAGTCAAATAATGTGTATAAGAAAAATGTCTTTACACCTAATATGTTAAGCACCAAAATCATTCTTATTATTTGTTCGCATCTCATATTTTATTGTGTTTGATTCCCTGATGTTAGATATCAAAAGTCATACATAATACTTAAATTATACATTCATTGATCCATTTTTCTATAGCTAAGATATTTTTGTTATTTTTCAATAAATACTCTATCATTATAGAGTCGGAACATAATTTTTTCTTTAAAAGAATGGGCACATAAATGTGAATAACCATCACACTATCACCCAAATTGAACATGTAAATGTCAACACTAACTATGTCGAGATAAATGTTGTTCCCCATGTATATCCTCTATTCATCCTCTTTCATCTTAGTCGAGTTTGTTAGAGTTTCACTTATTCAATGTCATATTTTGATCCAACTTTTTTTTACCTTGGAAGAATTTGTCTTAAAACATATCAAAATTTTCATATGTATAGCATGTTCTTCGTTGTTCCTTTAAATACTCATATAGATGTATTACAAGGACGTCTTCTTCAATCTATTCAGCTTTGAGGATCTTAGTCCGCTTCTCATCATTAGCCATTATCTTATTTTGTGGCTATTTGAGTTGGTAAATCATTCTCAAACTTTCTTATTCAAATAAGTCATAAAATAATGGCATCCATGTTTACTCCCTTTGATAGGAATATTTCTTTAACCATTAGATATCCTTAGTTATGATAATTGTCTTACATTGACATGATTTAGTATGTTTCCAAAATCCTTATACAATGGTGTCATACATCTACTTTCGTCTTGAAATCATTCTTTTTGTCTTTGTGACATCTTATATATCATGTCATTTTATTAGATCTCGAGAACTCTAATAAGATCATCTTTCATGTATCAACATGAAAAAGCTTTTTGTCTGGTATAACGCCTAATGAGTACTTTTTTTGTAAAACTTGGCATGGGAACCATCACATTATCTAAATTAATTATTATTTATAAGGTTTAATTATATATACTATCAATAATCCTAAAAGTTTAATTTTTTTATAAGAAGAGCAATATATTTAAATTTACATATTCTTAACACTTCCAAGCCACCACACATACCACTAAAGGGAATTTTGATTTTTAATTAGAACTATGTTGACACTTAAACTTAGGACCTTGTAGTTTGATGCCATATTAAATATTAAATTAGATATGCTATAATTCTAAAAGCTTAAATTAATAAAAAATAATAATTTTATATTTACGCATCCTTAATAATTATATTATATTTTCACTTGTCATTTTTTACACGTTTCAGCTTAGCTTTAAAGCTAGTAAATCGGATCTCATATTGTCTAAATTTTCTAATTGCAACAGGTGATAAGTTTTTGTCGAGATGGTCCAAAAAATAAGTATAAAAAATAGTTATAAAAGTAGAATTCGAAAACTCTAAGCAGAAATAAGACTCAGAACAAAATCTTGTTTTTTAGTTCCAGTCAAATACTAGTTTTTGCCTCTTGATAAAGGGCAAAGTTGCTTACAAAAATATTTATCCTTATGAACTTAAAAATATGCGAGATAAATACTTTTAGCAAGAATTGCTTATTCTCGGGTCGAGCTCTGAAAAATTAATAATTCTTTGAAATTATCAATCTTCTTATATGAATAATATTGGAGGAGCAATTATAGATTTCTGATATTGTTTGCCATAAGATTGGACGCTCAATGATGATCTTACAAATAAATATTATATTACTCACACATGCCATAGAGTCCAATTTTCCTCATACTAATCCCATTTGTGTGGTATGTCGAGTTGATGTCATGATGTGACGTGAAGGATGCTTTCGAGCACGCCAATGAATTGGCTATTTTATTATGATTAAATCTTTTTAATCTCTCATTAATCAATTGTTTTTTAATAATTCGAGGATGTAAGTATTAGAAGGATTGTTAGACATAAAATTTAGGAGAATTTAAATTTTTGCATATATCATATTCTTAATAAATCTTTTTTTTAAAGAATGATTTATTTTATTAATTTTTTTGATTTTTAGTATGAGTAATTTTTTTTCAAACGAGTTAAAAATCCATCATTTAAAATAAATTATGAAAAAAATATAACACACTTATACAGAATATATTAATAATAAATCATGATCAAATTATTTTATACAAAAAAAATCGTTATTCTTTGTTGTACTACACTAAAAATATCCCCTTAAATTATATATATATATATATATATATATATATATATATATCTTATTNATCAAGCCTCCTCTTTGGCTTCATGATTATGTTACTAATGTTGCATCCTATTCAGAAAGCTCTACATATCTTATTTCTGACTTCATATCTTATTTTCATATGTCGACAACATATCAATATATATATAGGTCCCAGTTAATCTCGTAAGGGAGCTGTTCCAATATTTTATTGATATGGTCGACAAGAGGACCACTGAAATATCAACTAGAGAATCCAAGGTCCCAATTAAACTTTCTCATCTATTCAATTAAAAGAGAAAAAAAATATCATACAAAATGACTAAATAAGTACAAGATTTAATGTATACAAAATGTCATGTGAAGATATGCATTGTGCATCCAAGAGGTTTTGCCCGCAATATTAAATATTTCTTTATATTAAAATACTCACAATCATTGACCGGTCTAAGATCCTTTAATTACTACGCATACTAAGAATAGAAATATATAGCTTACTATTTATATAAAAAAAATAGATATATAAAGTTGAATGTTTTATTAGAAGTATTATTATGTTATAAATGTGACATAGTGTCAGAATATCATTCTGATTTTTTTTGTATATTTATATTATATTATATATATAGCACTACATCACATTAAAAAATTTATATTGTCTGTATTTATTTTTCATTGTCGGCCAAGGTTAATCATTAAAGAATTGTTTGTCAAATTCATATTCTACTTTAAATTTCCATTATTTTAAAATTAAGTTAATACAAATAGTCCTTATGCTAGCTTCAATATATCATGATGCTTGGGAGTTTTGTAACTCCTTTATCTTCACTCATATAATTCTGGTCCTAAGTTGGATAAGCTAAATAGGCTGACTTTCTATTGTCACAAGATGGATGTTGTAATATGTAATTGTAATAGATGTTACATTTTTCTGATTTTACTGTACATTGGCGGAGCTCGACCAACGGTCGCTCGGTCCATTGATAACTTGATCAATGGACGCCCGCGCGATTGATCACCGGACGTCCGCTCTATCAATGGACGATCGTGCGCTCGACCACCGGATGTCCGCTCTATCAATGGACGACCGTGCGCTCGACCACCGGACGTCCGCTCAATCAATGGACGTTCGTGCGCTCGACTACCAGACGTCCTCCATTGATCGTTCTATCAATGAACGCCCATTGATTTCACGATCAATGGACGTTCGTTCTAAGATATTTTTTTATGTACAATATAGAAGAAACAGAAGGGGAGGTAGTTAGAGATACTTCTGCATAATAAAATTTCAGTTCAATTTTTCCCCCCCAAATCACTCTTTACACTCTGTTCTTGATACGTGTTCTAGAGCTTGTATGATCTCCAATAGTGTTCATGGAGAATTCTTCCAGATTGCTCAATTCTTGACATGGTATCAGAGCAAGTCACGATCCATTCACAAGAGAAGCAAGGTGGAGGTGTTCGTGATCTGTAGCATCATTTATCGTGTTTTAGATATGTAAGATCGTTCATCTTCATCAATCATCTTTGCCTTCTGTTTGGGTTTCTTGGAGATCAAGATTTTTTTTTCGTCTGGTTTTCTTGAGACGAATTTGCGGATTATCTTCACAGTTCAGTGGTTTTTTGAATATTATGGCAAGTTCTTCAAATCCGCCTTCGAATTCTGGCTCAAATTCTGCAAATCTTGACTCAAATTCTGCAAATTCTGCAAAATCTGCTGTTTTAGCGTTAGATCATACGCATCCACTTTTTCTTCATCCATCTGATTCGCTAGGACTGATTTTGATATCAATAAGGTTAATTGGATGTGAGAATTATGCTAAATGGAGTGTTGCGATGACTAATGCATTACTTGGCAAAAATAAAAAAGGTTTCATAGATGGATCTTGCATAATTGAATGTTTTGATTCACCTCTGCATAGTCAGTGTTGTCGTTGTAATGTGGTTGTATTATCTTGGATAATTAGTACTGTTTCTAATGATCTAATTTGGACTAATGC
>LTAE01000044.1:0-7500 GCA_001647135.1 Pontederia paniculata
TTTCCTCTGACATAAATCTCCAAATCATGAGGAGATGAATAATATAATAACCTTGAGAGGGAAGATCAATGCTTACCTAGAGAGAGAGAGGAAGAGAGAGAGGGTTGAGGGAGAGAGACGGCCAGGGCAGAATATAATGAGAGGTGGAGAAAAATAATAAGGGTTTGAGCCTTTATATAGGGGTTTAGGGTGAGAAAATTACCTAAATGCCCTTAGTCAAATTAGTCAAAATTAAATTCTAATCTAATTAGAATTATGGGCTTTGCAGATAGTCTTAAATATCTGACTAATTCGATGTTCGAATGAATATGATAAAAATAAATTTTAACCTAAGTATTCTTCTTGAGATTCAAATTTGAGACTAACTCTCATATTTTTACTGCACCATCTCATAAATTAATTAGAGAAAAATAGATATATAGAGCACATTGCTCTACATCCGATGTATAGCATCATTTTTATTCATTCGATTAGTTAAATAATTATTTATTAATTAGTAATGAGTTAATTTGTTTAAGATCATAATAATCAAATTATTCGATGATCACGATTAAATTCGTTTGATTATTTTTAATAATTTGACTAACTCTTAGATATTATTTTAAATTATCGGATTGATTCGATAAATATATATTATTTTATTTTATAAATTAGATAATAATTTTGATAATTATTATTTATTATTTAATAATTAAATGAGAAAATATAAGTGTTATATATCGGGTATAGAAAAAATTGCTCTACACTCCCATTTACCTCAATTAATTACACCAGCTAATTTTGATTAACGTAGAATATATACTTTATAGACATATATCGACGAGATTTTTTTTAATAGAATATACCCTGGGAGAAATAAAATGCATCTTCATGATGAAGCTGCTCTAAATATACACCTTATGGATGCTTTATCAATAATACAATATTATGTCTATATAATATAATAGTGCAGAAAAAAGGGTATTATTTGATAATTTACTTAGTGTATTCCCATGTATGCATTAAAACAATTGTAATGTTTATGTTAGCCACACATAAATTACATGACATATTGACATGGCGTGATATTGTTATATACCACTGGCAAGTACATGCCTTCTATTATAAACACATTAAATTTCCGTTTGATGTTCACAAGATACCTTTTTTTTGTCATTAAATCATGTATAATGTATAAAATTTTCTTACTACACATATAAACCTACTACATGGTAAAAAAATCATCTCCATTCAAACTGCCACTTGATCGTGTGGATCACATTTAATCATTATTTGTATTAAGAAAAAAAAATAGTTGTATTAAATACTTCAAAGAACATTATAAGGTGATTTTTTTATAAATTATTGGTAATCTAAATTTAAAATTATCTGAGGCATTAGCATGTTTACTTATTTTAATTCATAGGCAATCTAAATTGTCTAGTAATAAAAATTATCTATAAAGTGATAATTCAGATTGAGAGTGTCTTTCCATATTATCACCTAAGTGGTACTCTTGGTTATAATTAATTTTTATATTTATACTTTAAATCTTTCATAAATAAAATATATCACATAATAATAACACAAATAATAATAATAAATAGTAATAATAATAATAACATTATTTAAATAATGTTTATATAATGTAATATTTATATATATTATTAATTAAGATAATATTTATCATGTTAAAAATATCATTAGTTATTAATTATAAGTATTATTAATTAAAATAATATTTTTAAATTATTATTATTAATTTTAAATGTTATTTTATTTGAAGGTTATTAATTACTTAATATATGAAGTTGTGATTTTTTTATTTAAGTTTATAAGTTTCAATATAATAATATATTTTGTGTTGACTTAATAATATTTATAAAGGATATTTTGATAAATTGATGTATATTACTTAGTAATTATTTTATAAGTAAATATAGTAATATGAGTTGTCAATTGAATTATTTATAGTTTAACAAATGATAATCTTTTAGACAATATAAATTACTAAATAATGTTGAAAGATAAATATAGTAAATGTCCTCTTCAGACATCGAAAGTCCACTTAATCCACGTCTACTTGAGTTGGAAGCCCATCCAATTTGAGGCCCAATTAGTTCAATTCATATTTGGACAACCCAACATTTTTCAGACAATAAATTATAGTCGACTAAATTAACCTAAAATAGAAAAAAATAAATAATTAAAATACATATCTGAGTCTTCATATTTCTTTTCTTATTCCCCAGATAATAAAAATAATTTATTTTTTAAAAGTCCTAGTGGAGCGGAAAATAATTTATCCCATTAATAAAAAATAAATCTGGTTTTCGATTAATCATCATCCTTTGTTTTCATTGCTCATATCATAATTTATTGATATGTTTTGGACAATGGAGAAAAAAATTATGAGTTTTAATTAAGTCACTAACCATTTTTTTTGTTTAAAAACCTTATTAACTTTTTTAAAATCGATTATAACATACGACTAAAAAGTATAATTGTCGTAAAACTTATTTAAATTAATTAATGTTTCACAACTAAAGTTATCATATACACGATGTTGATTTATGGTAATAAGTATTATAATAAAATAGTAAATTATCTAGTTGTTGAGACGAATAGATGGTTTAGAACACAATTCTCAGTAATATTTTCGTACACAACTATTATCACAATAACTTTTTTTTCTAATTTGATTTTGCTCAAAGATTATTTTTATTTTTTTTAACAAAAATTATTTATATCTATTACATTAAATATTATAATTTCAAAAAAATTGTTTTTTATTATCTAGTACATTTCTATGTGATAATTAATTAATAATATTCACACTAGAATAGTTGTTAAGCATACATTATTCATTTTAAACTTTCTTAAAAATTATATATGTAGATATATTTATATAATATTGTATATATTACTTTAACAATATACTTAATTTATTATATTTTGATTTTAATATCTTTTTATATATTTTGATCTCCTATATCTCTGTATAAATTTAGCATAATTAGTTTAATTCTCTATTATTTTTTATATTGAAAATGGACTTATCTTTTAGAGTTCAATGGAGGTAAAATTCTTTACGTGTTTCACTATGAAACACTCATATAATTAATAGTTAATTTTTAAATTTATGATACAAATTAAAATAATTTGAAATTATATTATATTTTATATTTGTTAGATAGTTATCAGTTATTTTAATTTAGATTATAAATTTAAAAATTGACTATTAGTTATATAATTATTTCTCTGTGAAAATGGAGAAATATTTCACATCCATTAAA
This sequence comes from Pontederia paniculata, assembly GCA_001647135.1. Taxonomy (NCBI): domain Eukaryota; kingdom Viridiplantae; phylum Streptophyta; class Magnoliopsida; order Commelinales; family Pontederiaceae; genus Pontederia; species Pontederia paniculata. The sequence continues at coordinate 3,276 of LTAE01000044.1, forward strand.
TCCTATCATTTAACAATTAACAGTTATATAAGTATTATAAAAATAATAATAATCTCGATATTTATTCCCAATCAAATCCTACTTGTTCTCGGATAGCACTCCCATTAACCTGCTGCCTGATAGGACAACTACAGAATTCTTTTTTTCTTTTGATGCCTCGGCAGGATCCTCAATATTCGAAATTATTAACACATAATTAATTCGAAACTAACTAAATAATAAAAATGATATTGTTATGATCAAATTAACGATTTCGAGTTTCGAACTCGAAACTACTAGCTTCCGATTCCTCAACTTAAAATACACTCTTACTAATCAAATGTGCCAACCAGACTTAATTAACTAGCTAAAAGATTTCGTATCATGTCTCAATTTTTACTTTGACTCACTTAATTATGATGAATGAAATTTTCATTTTTAATAAAAAATTTATATTTAAACTATTCAAATTCAAGATCTTCTTAGACCATAAGAAGTTTTTATCATTTCATCAATCTTCGTTGATAATATTCTAAATTTAATGAAACATTATCACCTCTTAAAAGTTTATTGTTGCTCAGTAGTCACTGTATTTTGATATCTTATATATGAAAGTGTATTACAAGTGTGTATCTTAACATTTGGATTACAATAAAAAAAAATTATAAGAACAGTTCTCTCCTACTAATGTTACATGCGCTGAGTTAATTACCGAAGATTCCATAATGTAGGAAAATGGTTCATGCTCGAAGTTAAACTGCCATGCGATCGACTTTGATGGAATTAATTTCAAAATTACAATTGGTAAAATATATAGTGAGTATATGAAAAATAAAATCATCCGAGCATTATGGAATATGAAGTGTAGTTTAAACATGATAACCACGAAGGAAACGACGAATATGAACTCGCTCGATTTGAATCATAAGTCTTATGATATGCTTTTATGAATAATATTACTATGCATATACAATTTGAGATTTGAAAAATGTTGCTATTTTTCGTGTATGTAGAGTTAATTATTCAATAAGTTATTAGTTTGGTTAATTAAAAAGTGTAAAAACTTAATTAATCAAAATTGATTGATATAATTGATTAGCGGAATTATGTTTTAAGAGGAGAAAAAATTAATAGTCTCGAGTTCAAATTTCAAAGACGTCATCTTAATCAGGATTTTTTTTTATCGTGTTTGTCCGAATATCAAATTAGTCAGAATTAATAACCTTGCCCGCATGGTTGAGTTTACACATCACCCAAAAAAGTGTAGAAACTTTAGTATCTTCTCCTAACGACTGCTTCCATATATTCAATATTCCTAATACATTATACAAATCCAATCCACTAATTAGTTGCATTAATCATAGTTAATACTCTATTTTATTTTGCTTTGACAAAAATAAACCTTTTTCTAAAAAAAAAAGAATTTTTAGGAAAATGACTTTAAAGAAAGTAGTTTATTTTCTTATCTTTAATATATGACTTGGAGATATGAATCAAATAGTTTTGAAAATATAAAAAAAACGGCTTTTACTACAAGAAAAGGTTCTATTCAAAAAATGGTTGTTTACTTTTCCAAAATTTACCTTTGCTCTCCTGACATTGAGAAATTGTTTACCTATTGACCAGACATTATCAAACAATTGATGATGCCATTATTTTTCGAAAAATATTTTCATTAAAAAAAGAGATCTTAAATAACCATTCTTTTAATTAGCTTGTCATATTTTCATGCATTTGTTAGTTACATAAATTGCAATATGCGTGTCAGCCCGCATAAATTATATGTTGTTGAGTTTAATTATATAATTTATTTACATGCATATCAGCATAATTTTCATATGGTAAAAAAAAATATATCAATGGTAACACGAACATTAAATCTTTCTAAAGTGTTAACAATTATTATTTTAGTTAACTAACAACAACTATAAGTAAATAAGTACATATTTTATCAATTATTAGTTGGTCCAACTTTTGGGTTATTTCGTTTTAAACCTCTTAATTTAATAACAATACAAAGGAGGTTGGTTCTGCCTCCAGTTGCTTTGCTTCCAACATATTCAAAAAAAATTGGCGATTAAAAGATAACAAATTTATGCATGTTTCAATTTCTTCCTTTACTTTATTGTACTGATATATCTGTTTCGATATTGAGAAGAAAAGCAATAAATTTATCTTAAGTTAAAACATGATATTTGAGCATAAGGTTGAGAATAAAGATTAATTCCTATATTTATCCCTCGCGTACATACCTAAGCCCTAGTTCTTTCCCACGGAATATAATATATTCTCTTGAATGGCCAAAGTATACATAACCTTCAGATTATGTATACATACTGCGTGGGCAGCAACATGGAAAATTCCCTAGACAAACTCCAAACAGGCACCTCATCATATATTTGAAGTGGTTGCGTCAAGATGCGGCCACAAGAGTTCTCCACCACCCTCATAACCCATTACTTAGCTGCCATATCAAATCAATCAAGAGGCTGCCCGGGCGGCCTATATATAAAGCTGCAAGGGACAAGAACTAATTAACACAACAACACATGCATGCAATACCTAGTAATACATATCTTCAAGCTAACTAAGAGATTAGCTATTATACTACTTGAGTAACACATTATTGGTGATCATGGTTACAGAATCATCTCCTCCTAAGTTTTTGCATCAAATTTCTCTCATGCTACTTGTGATAATGTGTTACATCTTAGTTACAGCGAAAGCAAGACCTCTCAAGGATGTAGGTGAAAGAGGAGTCGGAGAGTGGCTCGGCGACGATGGCGATTGGCTAGTCGGGTTAGTCCTCGGCGAGGTCAAGTCCGGCAGCCCGAGTCCAGGAGTAGGCCATCATGGCTTCACAGACTTCAACGGCATGAAGAACTTGCGGCCGAGTCATGGAGCTGCGCATATATTCAATTTAAACGATGATATGAAGAACTCGGGACCGAGTCCTGGAATTGGACATAGGTTTAATTTGAACGACGACATGAAAGACTCCGGGTTGAGTTCGGAAGTGGATCATAGGTTCAATTTGACTGGTGATATGAAGGACTATGAGGTGAGTCCCACAGTTGAGCATACCTTCAATTTGCATGGCGATACGAAGAACTCAGGACCAAGTCCCGGAGTTGGACATAGATTCAACTTGAATGACAATGTGAAGGATTCTGGGTCGAGTCTCAGAATTGACCATAAGTTCAATTTGAATGATGATATGGACTATGGGACGAGTCCTAAAGTTCAGCATACACTCAATTTGAATGGTGATACAAAGAACTCGGGACCGAGTCCTGGAATTGGGCATAAGTTCATTATGAAGGGTGATGTGAAGGACTCGGGGCCAAGTCCCGGAATAGGACACAAGTTTAATTTGAATGGTGATATGATGGACTCTGGGGCAAATCCTGAAATTAGTTATTAGTTTATTTGGGATACCAACCCAAAGAACTCTAAGCCAGTAGAAGAGACAATAAGTTTTAATTTGAATAACGAGCCAGTAGAAGTTTCAATATAATGTTCTCTCAACATGTCATTACTGCATTCTAATATTAATAGTATTAAGGGTTTATTGTAGCTCATAACACACTAACTTTATGTTAGTGTCTTGTAAGTCTGCATCTTAATATTTTTCATTGGAATATATAAAGAAAATTATAAGAACAACTCGATCTCTTCTAATATTACTTATAAGGAATCGAATCGACTGAAACATTTATATTTTTTTATAAATTATAGAAGAGATCAAATCATAGCAAAATAGTGACTTAGTGAGTATATGGAAACTGCTCTGATATTTGATCCTAAGATAATATAAAATTCAATTCGTTAACACTATTAATTGCTATTATTTAACAATGATTATTCTTTTTTATAATTTACTTGTCATATTCCCATGCACATTCATCAGTTATATCAATGGCAGTATGTGTTCTAGCCCACATAAATTATATGGCATTCTTTACTTCTTTCCGAGAAATTGTATTACATTGTTAGAGTGTATTATATGACAAAAGCGTGATATTAGTCATCATCCTTTTGCATTTTAGTTAGTGAATTATAAATGCCAATTTATTGGTTTATCATATTCTTTCGACTACAAAAATTATCATATTATAAATTATTAACGCTGAATCTTTCTTAGATAACGATATTAATATTCTAAATTTATTAATTATATGCAACGGAAACATCTATTTATATAAAAGTGCTTGAAGCAATTAATGTTTCATATGTCAAGTTATAT